>SSNR01000010.1:1203980-1221582 GCA_006937965.1 Callopanchax toddi | reverse complement strand
CTCCCGGCTCCCACCTACGTCTCCGGTCAGAAGGTTTGGCTCTCCTCCAAGGACTTTCCTCTCAGGACTGAGTCCCGGAAGCTTTCTCCCCGGTTCCTGGGTCCGTTCGAGGTGGAGTCCGTTCTGAGTCCTTCGGCTGTGCGCCTCAAGCTCCCTTCTCACCTTCGGGTGCATCCGGTCTTCCATGTGTCCCGCATCAAGCCGGTTCGCTCCAGTCCGCTCTGCCCCCCGGTTGAGCCTCCGCCTCCGGCCCGGGACATCGGCGGTCATCCTGCTTACACGGTCCGTCGTATCCTCGCCTCTCGGCCGCGGATACCAGTATCTGGTGGACTGGGAGGGCTACGGCCCTGAGGAGCGTTCCTGGGTCCCGCGCTCTTTCATCTTGGACCCCACTCTCATCCGGGATTTCGAGCTGTCCTTGCCCTCTACTTCGGCGGGTCCGCCTGGGGGCGTCCCTTGAGGGGGGGGTACTGTCAGGTTCTCACTCCCCTCCTCCACCGTTCATCACCTTCTGCTGCTGTCACCACAAATCATCTCCAGCTGCACCTCATCATCTCATCACCGGAGGAGCTTAAAAGAAGCGGAGCTACAACGGGACGGCGTCAGCTCGTTCCACGACTTCTGTGGTACACAGGTTTACCTTTCGCTCTCTCTATTGTTACTACTTGTGCTCATCGTCTGTTATCTACTTTCTCAGTTCTTCTCCACGACGCCGTCCTCTCTCCTCGCTCCTCCGGATCCATCCACCCAGTCCTCTGTCTACCTGGAGCAACTATCACTTCCTCACCAGCCTCCCTCCAGCCAGTCATCAAACCTGCTCCAGTACTCTCCAGGCTCCATTACCTCACGGACACAGTAAGCCTCTCATACTATTATTATCATCGCAAGATCATCTACTCTGCTCTCGTTCACCAGCCTCTCCTCTCTTTAAGATCCTGACCAGCCCCGGAACCCATCCAGATACAGCACAATCTTTTAATAAAAATACCTTTTCACTTACCTTAACTGTGTCCTCAGTTGTGTTGGCTCCAGGATCTGGTCTAAATATGACACCTGTATTTAGGCGTGTTTTGAAGTGGTATAGTGAATTAAAATACACAGACGTATGTTGGCTTAGTGATAGATGTGAACACTTACTGGGTGACGTTTAATCAGATGTTCTTTATACTTATAAAAACAACATGTAGTTCATCTTGCCTGATCAGGAAATGCTCATTCAGAAATTTAGAGTCCAATAAAGCCAATTTCTCTGCTTTATATTGGATCTGTTTTCAATCAGCCCCAGATTTCTCCTTTTACCTCTTCTGATAAACAACAAGGATCTGCTCAGTGCCATCTATTCCTCGTCTCTGCCTCTTGTCAAAAAAGACAAATGATGTGAATCCTTCCTTTTAGGAGCACTGTGGACCATTTGCATTGTTTTGCAGGAGCGATAGCTCTGCTCAATATTTAGGATTAGACTTTGACAGCGTGGAGGAGGAACCATTATCCCATTGTCGTGTGAAGCTGGAGCAAGTGGTTTGGATCTCTGTGATGTGCACTTTTAATGAGGCCCATTAAATCAAGTGGCAACTCCTCACAAGAAAAAGTTGGTTGGCGTTTAATAGTTTCACCGCAAACTTACATAAGCCCTTTTAATTCAGTGCGCGGGCGCTCTTTCCGGGCAGCGCCGGGAGAAGGCTCCCTTGCTCCACAGAGAGGCACGCAACAGCAATTAGCCGTCCTCTGGAGTCTTAATTAGGGAGCCACGTCGACCTGAAGATGAGCACATGAGAGGACCACACGTCGGTCAACAGCTAAACAAAAATAGAAAGAAAAAAAGTAGAGGCTGCAATTAATTACAGACTCCAAATGAACATCCAGAGAGTGCGGGCCTTGAGAGCAGGAGGAACAGAGTCCAGCAGGGGTAGTTTGACTCTGCTGGAATGACAGAAGGGTGCCGTCGCATTAAACCCTCATCTGAGAGCTCATTTTAGAGACGTAGAAGAACCCTTAACCAGCAACTCGCCGAGCCTCTGGGCACACGGATCGGAGTGATCTCAGATTGTGTGCTATATGTTCTTTAATTAGCTCCTAACTGACTTTGAGAGGCCATTGTAAGCACCAGCTTATCTTTCATTTGGTTAATTGGCATTCAGTGTGTGTGTGTGTGCGTGTGTGTGTGTGTGTGTGTGTGTGTGTGTGTGTGTGTGTGTGTGCGTGTGTGCACACATGCATGTGTGTGTGCATGGTTCCTCCTGCTATTCTGCTACTCAGTCTCCAGAAGGTAGTGACCATGGTGACTGGAAACAGCACCACAGAGGATGACAAAAGGCGATCTCCATGGTGATGGATACGTGTTGGACAGTAAGGATTATGAGGCGACATGTTGATGGTTATGACTGCAGTAATGATGGCTGTATTAGTATTACAGCTGAGCGCTGAGGTGGTTTGGTGATGAGTGCTCTGAGGCCTGAAGCCCACAGATCTGACTCTGGATCAGATTACTGCTGGTCTGCAGGCAGAAGACAGCAGCCGCTCGTTAACTTTAATGAGATAAAGACATGCTCTGCTCTTTGTCGGGGGACTTTTCTTTTTAGAATCAAGTGTGTGTACGCCTCTTGAAGGAATGCACGTCTGACCCAAACGTAAAAACCTCGCTGACTGAGTAACGTCCCGTTAGGAGGACAATAGCAGTCAGCCAACATGTGTATTCCTTTTCATTTTCCTGTGTAGACCTTTTAGTTTTGTCTGTTTGTGTTGTTTTAAAATGAGCATGTTTTTGATTCAGAAGATTTTGACAGCTGACATTTTACAAATTCTATTTTGCATTTGTTTAAACAGCTAAATGCGTCTGCACCTGTGAAATGAGTATACTTTGCATCTATCTATCTGTGTGATGGTGATACTGTGTGGCTGGGCACTCTGCCAGCCTCCCAACAACAGCACCCCCCTTCCCTATTGGCGCATCTTTGTCTGAGAGACTAATGGCACCGAGAGAATCAATTACCACCATAATGCTGGGGATATGCCAGAGCTGCTGGGCGGTGGAAGAGAGACTGAGCCATTCCCATGCATTCACAGTCTTCACCCACCTCCCATTCTCTTCTTCTCCACCTCATTCTCATCTGTCAACCAACGGCCAGTTCCAAGTGGTGACACGTTCCCTCTCTTCCCGTCATCAGGCCTCTGTGGAGCGCCGCTGAGATGGTGCCCATTCCAGACACTCCCCACAAGCCACAGTCACACCCCGTCCTCTGAAGTCCCAGAACCCTTCTGACGCGGCGGAGAAGGGCTCCCTGCAGCTTAGAGACGTAGATCCACCCCAATATCATCACAACAAATTCCTGAAGGAATTTAGGCCTGTTTCTTTAGGATGTTACGTTGTTTCCCAGTAAGATCACTATAGTAGTAAAAATATGGAGCACAACTGATAATGCAGACCCCGACATCCAGGAAAAATAGATCAGTGTTTCACTGGAAACACTTCATGGCCTAAAACAGATTAAGGTGCCAGTGTACCACCATGCATCTAGAAGTTGTGTCAGTGTCAACAGAAGTCTACATATATTCAACCAGTACACATGCACACCCCAGATCCCTCTGCCCAGATGCACCTTTCCAGACCGGAGCTGCATGTGGAACTATGTTTGGGAACTTTTTTGTTTGACACCTAAGTGTGCGTCGCTAATTAGCTTCCCTGATAGAACTGATAGGCTGTGTCCGGATTCAGGGGTAGGACGCTTCTGAGGACGTGGACTTGCTGGTCTACATAGGTTGAGTCCTTGCTCAACCGCTAAGACCGGAAATAAACGGCTCTGAACTCGGACGGTCTAGCCTCATATTTATCCCCGCCCCTCAGTCCAGTCGCTTAGCAACCGTGACAGCACCGACAGACAGGCTAAAGCTAATAAAATGGATCTAAAGAAACACTTGAAGCTCTTTTATGGTGACTTATTTCCTAAATTTCCATTTAAAACATTCAAGCTAACTTACATTGATTTCTTGTCTTAAATTACATGAAAAATAAAACATCCAACCTCTTTTGTGGAGATTTTTATTATTAAACTTCGTATAAAGATAAGGAAAATATTCTGAAACACAAGCTTTTTATAATCTTTTGAGAAACTGACATTTAAAACTGTACTGCTCTCTGGTTTTTCCTAATACTGCTGCAAAATTGAACCAGTAGAATCCAACGGGACTTGTGTTGTAAATACAATAAAGTTTTTAAAAAATTTTAAAAAGTAGAATCCAACAGCCGGCGCGCAAAGCATCTTGGGATAGCCTTGGTCAGCGAGGATACACCAGACCCATCCTCGAGATTGGGGTGGAACGAGGACGCATTTGAGGACGCCTGAATCACTATCCTTCGAATTCGGACAGCACTTGTTGCGGTGCTGTGACATCATTGGTCTCGAAATGCATCCTCAGAAGCATCCTACCTCTGAATTCAGACACAGCCATAGGTTCATGCTGTTTGTGTCTCTGTCACTGTTTATTTAAAGCAATGTCTCTGAAACAGGAAGTACATCACATGACCTTTCGATCTGCTAAAAAATAGTAATAGAACATTTTAAAACTACACCTAAATGCAGATTATACACAGCACTTACAGTATGTATAATGGGTAGATTGTTAATTTAATTTTCATGTTTGTTTTTTTAAAAACTATTTTTGATTCCAATCTTGTTCTTCTCTTTCCTCCTCCTCCTGTGAGACTGGTGGGGTGGCGCCCTAGCGCCCCCTGTTGGCCGGCCGCCACTGACATCAACACTGATGGACGCCCTGCTGTTCTGCGTGAGTTGTGTGTGTAACCGGGGCAACACAATGGAACTCAGACCGGTGGAGAAGTGAGACTGGAACCTCTCGACTGGCTGGCTGTGTAGCTAGTGGTAGATCAGCCAACGCCATGGTGCTCTGAGCCTCGGCGCTCTGAGTCATAGCCCGGTGTGTGTGTGTGTGTGTGTGTGTGTGTGTGTGTGTGTGAGAGAGAGAGAGACGCTGTGCATTGTTTTACCACATTTCCTTTTGTATTAATAAGATGTATTTTTATTTATGGAATCATGTCTCCGCTTGCTTTTGGTTGAAACCAAATGACATGAACTAGATCTGCTCCTGTGCTAGGCTGCAGTTACTCACAGCGCCGTGCGCTGCGCTCGTGAGTTTTGTTTCGTAAAGCTTTAAATACAGGCCGTTTACCAGTTACTTCACAAGATGTATCATCCATTCTGACTCTGACAGGTTGAATCAGCCTTTATATCAAATGATTCTCTCCTGTAGAATTAGTTCTACTCATCACATCACACTAGGGCCTTTCCTTCATCCTATTAAACCCCAAAACGGCTAAAGCTGGACTTTTTTCTGACAGACTAATTGTGTCATTTTGCAAAACCTAATGCTTTTCAGAATGCTCCCTATGACTCAGGTCATAAAAAATAAAATAAAAATAATCTGACTCCTAGATTATTAAAGTTGTATCCTCCTTAAATTGTAGCTGAAGGTTCCTGCTCTGAGTCCTCACTACTGATGACACTTCTCCCTTCTCCATCTTTGGAAGGAAAAACCCAAAATTCATCCATAATATTCCAGCTGTTCACATTTAGAAATGGAGAATTTTTAATGCATTGGCTCTGCTCAACAACTGTTCTTAATCTCAATGAAATTTACCTGGTTAAATACAATAATATAAAACAAGGATTTCAATAATAATATCATGTATTTTGTATGTAGTTGACCATATTCTAACATTTGTAAAATCCTTTGTTACAACTTAAAACTTTGGTTTTATGAAGTTAGGTTTTAGTTCTTTTGAGCCCTCTCCCTTTCTGCTCCACCTTCCTTTCCTCTTATCCTTTCCATCTTGGTCAATTTTGCCTAAAGGTGCAGTGACGAGCGCACCCGGCGAGGGGGAAGGGGGGGTTGTGACTGCAGTGCTTTGACAGACTCTGACACAGAGAGGAGGGGGTGTCTTTGTGAACCAGCTTTGCTGCGTTTCTGCAGCTTCAGGAGGGCAGATGACCTGATGAGCTGCATGACAGATTATTTATTTATCTTCCTTCTTATTTACTGGCTGTAGGATTGTCCAGGCGTCTCTGCTGAAAACGTTTTAGTTTTGGCGAAGGGGAGGAGGGCCTAAACCACAGTTACATACCCAGAACATGGGTTGGGTAGAAAGAATGCCTTCAGGTACGGTCATGGGCCATTTCCACAAATCAAACGTGGACTGGAAAACCAAAGTCCCATGACCCCCTCAGGATCTCTACACAGGTGAAGATCTGGTCCATGGTTTCATTCCTGACCCAAAACCAGTCAGAGTGGTGCCTCCTGTCCAGCACCATAGAGGAAACTATCTGAGGGGAGATTTTAGTATTTTATTAACACGAAAAGAAACCCATCAGAATAGTGTTTGAGGTTAAAGAAGGTGCTCTTGTGCACATCTTCCTGTGACAGTAAGCTGTATACTTTCATTGTGATGTTCGAAAAGCAGAGACAAATAAAAACGAGTTGTGTTTCCAACAGAGACACCTGATGTGGAATCAAATATTAGAAGTGGGAAGACTCTCTGCAGACGACTGCTTTTACTAACCTCTTTGTAAACAGCCAAGCTGCAGGCTGAGCCACATGACAAGGTTGTGGATGTACTACGTTTTATGTGAGCTGCTTCAGCACAGCGATTGTTGAATTTAATGGCATGAAACATAAAGCCCCTCCCCTTCCCTCTTTAGAGCTGTAACTAAATATCCATTGAGCTAATCCTTCTCAAACGATCCTCCTTTCAGTCGAACAGGAGGAGAGAGTTTCAGTCAGCTTCAGACAGACTGAGGAAGAGAGGGTTAGGCTGTGAGACAGAGAGGTGGACGACGCCATCTGACAAACTCATCTGCAGCGTAGAGCAGAGGAGTGTCTGTGGTCGGAAAACTAAAAGAGATGTCTGTCATCTGCTGTTCCAGTAAATATCTTTTATATACTTGGGTTAAAAACGGGGAAAGAAAACCCTACTCTATGGTAGCTGTTGAAAGCTGCCTCGTCTAGACGCGGTAAACGGGTACACTTGAAGTGTTGCCAAATAAAAGATGAGCTGTTACTCAAAGGCTCCTTTATTCTCTTTATCTCCCTTCAGCCTTTCTTGCCTCTGAAGTTTCTACCGTTCGTTGCTGATGGCACCTGTTTTCAGGAGCTCTTGCAAGAAAAGTTATCACCATAGTGAAAGAAATACCCCTCAGTAAGGGATGCTATCTACTCTGGATTAGGCCTATGGTCAGCTCCATTATTCATGAGGCCAGTGAGAGGCTGAAAGGACCCAGAAGTCTGTGCTGACCGTGAGAATCCAACAGCAACTGTTAATGTAAGAATGTAGGCTTTATATTTCTAGATATTGACAAGGGATGACAAGGGAACATGTTATGTAATAAATCAAGTTTTTCCTCCTAACGTATAGAAATATAGAGTTGATCCAACCTAAACTGAGGTCCATGCAGGGTCAGATTTTGCAAAGTGAATTAATCAGTTAAGTCTGACCTGACATAACCTAGTGAGTATTATTAGACACAGCTGTAATGTGTTTTCATTTAGAGGTAATATTTTTTAGTTTTATTGTACTAAATCAGCACTTAACAGCATCTTAGGTTTTTACCCACAAAATAAAAACACACACATGTATAATAATACCATATATCAGCAGGTGGTTCATGACCCACAGTCGGGTCCCAGTCAGTACCATCAACTCTTTGAGCTACTTCCTGCCAAACTGGCAGATGTGAAAGTGTCTCAGGCAGGACATTTCTGAGACATGTAGGACAATGTCCTCCCATGCTGCAGATCTATATCTGTTTAACAGGGGGGTTATAGTGACCTCTGCATCTTTTACACTGTACTTTAAACACGGTAAATATGAGGTTTTTTTAGATGCGCTTATCACAAATGTGACTTCATCCACTTTTATTAGCAATAAATACATACAGTATATGAGATACGGTTTAGACACAGCTTCACTCAATGAGCCCTCTGATTCCCCATAGTTCCTATAAACTCTCACCACCATCATCATCAGAATCCTTCCAGTTCTTCATCTCGCTGTCCTCTTCAGAAGCTGTAACCATAACAGCAGCAGCTCCAGGCTCCACATCTTCTCCTGTCCTCACTCCTTCATTCTTTTACACGTCTTTCTCTCATAGTTTGGCTTCGAACGTCTTCCAACCAGGGCGGACTAGACATCTGTGTGATCTGGAGAATCACAGAATGGTCGGTACTCCTTGACGGCCAGCTGGCCGGCCCACCACTCGCCACGCACACAGTCGTCACCTGGTTCCCCCCCCCCACTAATCTGTTTCACACTCCAGTACTGTAGGTGGCAGCAATGCACCCTTAAAGGGGTGGTTTTGTCAGAATCCATGTTTTTCAGGTTTTCATAGTTTCTAATAGGCCCCCCTGAGCCTGTCATGTAGGCCAAACATGAAAACTCTCTGTTCCCTGGTTATTAAAAAAAACTGAATCTGTAAGAAATTAAACTTAAAAATGCGGATGTGCATTTGTGCACGGTTTGACGTCACAACGTGTTGGCTGAGATGGTAACGCCTTTCGGTCCGCCCAGCGGCTAGCTTTTGTTTTTGTTGAAAATTCAACATGGCGGAACGTAGACGCAGTGTTGCCAACTCGGGGATATACCTAGCTGGCGCAGGTCCATCTCTCTGTTTTTTCCCTCCCTCTCTGTGTATGTGTGTGTGTTTAAGCCGTTAAGCGCCACGCTGCGCGACCACCCCCCCTTGTCGGAGGGGAGAGCAGGTGACACACAGCAAGAGGAGAAAAAGAGGGGAACACTGAGAAAATGAGTTTTAGCAGGAAGCAGCTCCCTCAAAGCTAATCTTCAGTAAAGACTAGAAGCTACTGTTTTGGGTGTTTAACTTTTTCACTCTTTCACTTTCCAAAGTATCTCGGGACATTTCGGGGGGCGGAGTATTGACGTTTCGGTCATCCAATCAGAAGCGAGTGCTGTGCATATCATGAATACTAATGAGAATCCTGCTGTTTCAAATTCAGGTGTCAGATGGGAAACTTCTAAAGCTTATATTATAAGCATCAACGCTTCTTTCTTTATAAAAATTACACAGATAGCATTGAATTACACTAGAGAACAATGCAAAACTAAAATTACCCAGAAAACCACACCTTTAAGTTGGATGCCAGCTACACTGGCTGTGGCTGCCAAGTAAGGAGAAGTGTCAGAGGAAGCAGAGACATGTAGGTAGTGCAATGGATAAGATGATAGTCATTCAACCTGAGGGGTGTAGGTTCAAACCCAGCTCTGGCTGTGATTTATAAATTACTTGTTGATTTTTGAAAGCCTATCTCTGTATGTATATGTACTGTATAGTATGGAACAGGAGAGGAGAAAGAGAGTTACCTGCTACGGATGATGTTAGGAAGTGATATTCAGGTTGCTACATTTTTAATGATTACAGTCCTTAAAACAGCTAAACTTCAACATTTTAGCTGTGAAATGCCACATGCAGTATAATATTAAGAAATATGTTGTGCTTTAACTTTTAAAATGTTGGTAACGTTACAGGTAATGCTTACAAACTTTGATGATTCTGAATACAGAAGTTACATTTGTAATGGTGTATTTTCATTTAGAAGTGGTATTATTATATGTGCAGAAAGATTAATTACTGCATAAATTAATTAAGCTTATTAAGTAATAAATTCATGTTAAGACAGCATGGAATATATTATATAATATGTAGGTCACACAGTGAGAATTTGGTTGTTTTTAAAGTTTTATTTGCATGGTTTTTCCTGTTTTTATATTTTATTATGGCATGTTTTTATACTGTTTTTTAAAAATATTGTTTGTTTTTTATTCTTGGATCACTGTGGACTTGATGCTTTTAACACGATCACCTGTTGGAAGTGTGCATGTCCAGGAGACAAACCTATTTAGGTGCCACTCAGGTTGGCAGAGGACAGAGATGTAGAGATGATGGAGAGAGCGGGACAGAATGAAAGAAGAGGACCAAGATGGAAGGTGTGCTGAAGGAGGAATAGCGGCTGACATGAGGATGTGAGGAGGAGGAGGAGGCCGATCGGTTGCCCTGGGAGGAGAGGAGTCGAGCGCAGTGGCGGCCCGTCCATAGGGGGCGCTCAGGCGCCACCCCACCAGTCCCAAGAGGAAGAAGAAGAGGAATAAGGATCACAAAATATAAAAAACTAACATAAAAATAAAACTTAACGAGCCATCCATTATATATACAATAAGTGCTGTGTATAATCTGCATTTAGGTGTAGTTTATAAAGGTTTTCTTACTATTTTTTACCGGACTGTTAGCCACTAGAATCTGTTAGTCAGGATTAGAGACACTATGTTGGAGTTATTTACACAATGCACAGAGTTAATGCTGGAAATGTTTATTAGAGGAGGTTTAACAAGTGGTTTAGTCAAATTACAGACAGAAAGTACTATAAATTAAAGGAGGATCTGAGGAAAGAGCTTAAATTGTTAATGGTTCACATCTTTTCTTATTTATTTTTAAGACGTCTAATCTTTTAAATTGGCTATATCAATTAATTGTTAAAAAAGTATAGAGATTTACTTTATTGATCCCTTGGGTAAAATCCTCTGGGAAATTTAGCAACAGTTGAGACTAACAACAAATGTAACATTTTTGCTGATGACTTTTGTTTATTAGGAATAAAACAGTCCTCTTGTCTGAACAATAATAAAGTGCATTTTTTAAAGTAGAATTTATTGATTTATCAAAAACAATAAAGTATCAAATAAATCTTTCACAGAGAAAGAGAGAGAGATAAGTAATTATGATGATTTTTAAAAAACAGACGTGGACTTGAAAATTCTCTGTGATGTGTTGAATCGTTTCAAATCGCATCGTGGATCGTATCGAATCGCCAGCAAGGATGAATTGTATCGAATCGTATCGGCAGAGGCTTCACCGTATCGTCAATGTATCGAATCGCTGAGAGCGTATCAAGATACGAATCGAATCGGCCTCAGTGGTGGGGATTCACATCCCTAGTGCACACGTCATTTCCTCTTTATAGACAAGTTGAGTTAAGTGTGTTAGTGGTCCTTTTAGACCAGTCGAATATATCTCTGGTTTGGCCCTGGAGCGCCTTGGGATCCTGCCGGAGGAGCTGGTAGAAGTGGCTGGGAAGAGGACCGTCTGGGACTCCCTAATTGGGATGCTGCCCCCGCGACCCGGACCCGGATAAGCGGAAGAAGACGAGACGAGACGTGAATTAGTTCTACTCATCACATCACACTAGGACCTTTGCTTCATCCTATTAAACCCCAAAATGGCTAAAGCTGGACTTTTTCTAACAGACTATTAGTGTCATTTTTGCAAAACCTACAGAACACCTCCTCAATCAACAATGACATTTACCTGGTTAAATAAAACAAGGTTTTCAATAATAGTATCATGTATTTTTGTTTGAAATTGACCAAATTCTAACATTTACAATGTTCTTTGTTACAACTTAAACCTGATTTTATGAAGGATTGGTGACGCGGCAGTCTTGCGCGTGCGGGAGCGGTTTGACAGATGCTTTGACAGAGAGAGGAGGGCCTGTCTTTGTGGCCCAGTTTGTGTTGGGCTTCAGGAGGGCAGATTCCTGATGACGCGCATGACGGATTGTTTATTTATTTATCAAGAACGTCCTGTCGGCAGTCACTGAGCGGGCCAGATTAGCAGTCAGCACACCAGGAAATCTCCCAGTTCTCCCGATTGCCAGTCCATCACTGGCTACGGCTGTGGAAAGTTTACTAGATGTAGAATTGTCCAGGCGTCTCCTCTGAAAACGTTCTAGTTTCTGCGACGGGGAGGAGGGCTCTCTGCAGCAGCTGCATGCTTCGCTAGACCTGTGCGTTCATACGCGCAAAGCCAAACTACAGAAGTGCTAGTTTTTTCCTGTGTGTGTGACTGAACTGAAGGAGCTGCTTTAAGCTCATTGTACTTGCTTATAGTGACAATAAAAGGCATTCTATTCTATTCTAAAATATAGAAGAGGCAACATTTTGGCAATAATTCTGAGTTCAGTGAATTTGGTTTGATCTCAGGTTGAAGACAGCTGAATTGGTTACATGTAAGTAAAGTTATTGTTGTAATCCTGGATTAGTGGGAATGAGGAACAGGCAGCTTGTCAGACTCACGGTGGTCATCTATTAGAGCTGGTCTCACTTTGCTTCTGCAGAGTGCTTCAGACAGATGGTATCATCCTCTACTCTGGTATTGTCGAGGCAGTTAGCAACAAGCAATTAAAATACAAAACATGTGCCCTCTTCTAGATGAGAGGAGTGATCGCCTGTGACTAACGAATTCTTCTTCTGATTGCCTGCATCCATCCCTGACATCCGTACCGTGGTGGTTCTGTTCAGGCACATGTACCATTACATCCCAATGTGGAACTAAATTACATTTAAAACGCTTTGATTTTTCATTCAGATTTCATGTTTTATTACAAAAGTATCTTCTAAAATGTAGGAAAACCCAGAAATACTGAGCACCAACGTTGGCTCCTGAGGACCCAGGAACAGTTAGCATCACAGAGTTCTTTATAAGGTCAGTTTGGCAGCAATGATGTTTTTCACATGCAGTGTTTTAAAACGCCCACTTCCATTAACAGGGACACAAAGATCTTTATAAATGTTCCTGCCAAAAGTGTTGAAGTTTTTCTCACACATTTTATTTATTTGTTGTCATTCGTTTTAGCCTCTGTCTGTGCTCGTGTGCATTTGTTTGTTAACAAAATACTTCATGAGCCCTGATGGATGGATTTGGAGGAAACTTTAAAGTCTTCGTTAGTTGCAGGAGTTCCTGTTTATGTTAGAAATTTCTGGATTAAAATTGGGAAGACAAAAAAGTTGTCAACTCTGATGCTGCAGACAATCTTTTCTGTAATGCTCTATGACAGATCTGGTGGTTTAGCTCACTGGATGCACAGAGAGCTTTAACCTAGACCAGGAGTCGGCCAACCTGGGCACTCGTGCCACGGGTGGCACGCGAAGGGTTAACTTATGGCACAGCACGAAGTGTAATAATCTCATAAGGTGTATTTAAAAGACACGTAGGGCCAGGCCGCTTCCCAAATAGGCTTACACACACATCAGTTGTGCCTCTTTTTAATGAAAGTTGGTATCTATGCCAACAACCAGGGGTCGCGGTGACGTCTGACTGCACAGAGAGAAGTCAAATGACAGCGAGCTGCAGCAGCTGTTTGTAATGATGGGATCTCACCTCGCCTTCCTCCGGGTCTAGGCCACGAGGACAGCATCCTAAGTAGGAAATGACCTCCCACTCCCCAGCCACCTAACCCAGTCAGCAGGACATGCTGATAGTGATGTGCGGGTTGTCTTTTATCCCGCGGGTCGGGTCTGGTTGGGTCAATAAATTTAATTTTTTACCTTCAGTGCGGGGCGGTTTGGGGCGGGTTCTAATCAGGGGTCGCATTAACGGAAAATTTTCTGTCCATCCATCCATTCTCTTCTGCTTATCCGAGGTCTGACCAACAGCCTGCCAGGCTTCCCTCTCTCCACCGACCCCGGCCAGCTCCTCCGGGGATCCTATAAGGAGCTCCATACATCCCTCCAGAAAACATTTCCATCATTGTGTGTGTGTGTGTGTGTGTGTGTGTGTGTACGTGCACGGTAGGACCACGCTGTTGAGAATGACAGTGAGCGTCTGCAGCTATGACAGGCTGAGAGATGCCCGTTTCTCGCTCCGTGACAGCTGTAGAGACACCTGTGGTCTCATTTTAAAAACTTGTAAAATAAATATATATGTTTATAATTTATTATTATAGCCTATATTTTATATACAATTGATAAAAAAAAACAGGTCAGAAAGGGAGTCACTTACAAGCTAATCAGTAGTGGTCGAAGAAGATGGCAGAAAAAAGAAACAAACTGTTGCCAGCACTGGGAACACGATGACGCCCGAGCAAATTCGTGTCCGATGGAAGTGTTTAAAACAAAAGTTTTAAAAATAACCGGCAGAACGTCGACATGAAAGGGTGCATGTCACCACCTATCGTAGCGGAGTGGAGCAAACTTCATTTGAGAGTTTGGTTTTCCATGTGAACTAGGATAAAGGCTCCCAGTTCATAAACATAAAATCAACTTAGATGCTCCTGTAAACGCCCTGAAAGTCTCTGAGAGGACGACGCTTTAGCTCCTTCTGAACTTGCTGCTGTGGAGTCTTTTCCAGATTTCTTTGTTGATTTAACCAAGGCCCATTGGCTGCCTGGTAACTTGGTAGCACTGCCTCACAGCAAGGAGGTTGCAGGTTCCAATCCTGGCTGTTGCCTTTCTATGTGGAGTTCCATGTTCTCCCCATGCATGTGTGGGTTTCCTCCCACAGTGTGTAGGCGTACACCATGTAACCGCTTTGGATACATATGTCTGTTAAATATACAATCATAATACATTTAGCAAATCTTTCTTAAATTGATTCATCGTTAGTTGTTTTGAAAGTAAAATTAGAATTGATCAAGATTGACTGATTTTATCTGATCAGATGTTTCTTTAGAGGTTAGAAATTGGAGCAGAATTAGAAGTTTGAGTCTCCACATCAACAGTTATTGATGCAGTGGCTGAATTAGATCTAGATCTGAACCTGATAACCTTTTGAAGTCAACCTGATTCGTGACGGCGGCTACAACTAACCAGCCTAACAGTGCTGTGTTTTTAGTTGTAATCTATGAAAGAGTGGCTCAGTTTTACAGAAAGAGGGGAAGTGGATCAAATGTACAAACAAGCAGGAACTGTTGTGAGAAAAGGAGAAAGCCTGTTCTTAAATCAAGCATGTACAGTTTGGATAAATCAAAGGATTTTATCTCTACAGATTTGCAACCATATGATTACATTATGAGTTCTGTCTCACCACAGCTAGTTACCAGAAGTGCAGAGGAAAAGCCGACGAATGGATGTTGTCCTTCTGTCCAAAGGGTGGAGACTTTGGTGGCTGAGGAGGAATGTGTTTGTCCACACTCAGGATGCACCTCCCAACCACTCAGATCAGCCTCCCAGTGAGCTTGAGGGAGAGAAGCTGCATTATCGAGAACCTTGGCACGATGTGTCGTTTGATGAGGTGGTTGACCGATGGTTGAATCACAAGAAATCACAGGTTTCTGTGGGCTGTAACTTCATTTTTTGTGGAAGTGACTGTCAGGAAAGCATTTTCACGCTGCGGTTAAAGATTCCAGTAGTGAGATTGCTGCTCGTTAGGCTTTTTTTATGTACACGCTTTAAAAACAGCATACCATCATCTTGACCCACACGTCTGTTATCGTGCATCACTCAACATTCCAGCTGTAATGGAGGGTTTCATCCTTTCTTTGCCTCTGCAGGGGATAACTCTGCAACTGACGTGACAACTAGAAGCATAAAACAGTCTGTGTCATAACGCTGGACTGAGACCATGTGAGGAAGAATTTAACATCTACATTGTTTTTCTTTTACTTTACTAGACAGTCACAGCTGGATCTGGTCAAAAGTAATCTATTGTTTAAATTAGCATCTCTCTGGGAGTCAGTTGGTGATGAGAGTTGCAATATTACGTGAATTTATTGAGTTGGACACTTTATTCTATCTGGCCGAGTCATGTGGGGCATGTCAGGAAACTAATAGAATTACAGTTTAGTTACAAAATATCTCAAAGCTACTGATAAGGGTTTGAGACATGAAATCAAACAACAGGAGTTCCTGATGTTTTTTGTGATGGTTGCATCCTAAAATGACTGATTTTGTGGCACAATTTTCAAAAAGTTGCAGTCAAGTTGTGATTTTTTAAAAGTTTTATTTTGTTTATACACACACAGTCAACCTCTTTCCTCACACACCGTCTGCACTGTTTCACTGTAAAAAAGACGACGAGATGCTGTAATCTCCATGACAACAGCACTGACAGCCTGTCTCAGCATCACTCAGACGTTACAGCGTGAGCGGCTCGCTTTAATTTCACTTTCAGACGTTCACCTCAAAGGTTCACTGGTTCAGCAGGAAGAGTTTAGAGAAGAGATTCCTCGTGAGAACTGGATACAAACGTCATCACATGGTTAAAAAATGAAAAACATTCAACGCTGACCGTTCTTTTTATTTCACATTGTCTCACATAATATCAAACCGCTGACTCAGCACAGAGTTTAGGACACAGATCAGTTCATCTCTCTGACTTTTTAAATCTACTTCCTCACATTGTCCCAAAACGGACATCAGACTCACCTTTCAGCCCTGGTAACAACCGCCACCGCCTCCCTCTGTTTGCTCCTCTCTTTTCAAACTCCTGCATGTTTTGCGTTTGAAAAGTTTTTCCTGCATTGTGAACCATTGTTTACTTCCATCAAGGTGGTTCCAGGTTCAAATCCCACTATGGTCTCTCTGTGTGGAATTAGTGGGTACTCCACTTCCCCCCACAGATCACAACACGCCTGATAGGTTATAAATGTAAGTGACTCTAAGAGCTGCCACTAGGGGGTGCGCAAGATGAAAACTGTAATAGTGGAAATTTGAAATAATGACACATATACAGTGTTTTTTTCCCCACTCAGTAAAAATGTGTAAATAAACATGTATACCATTATTGTGTGGAGCTGTGGGACAATATTTGGATGAACTCCGAATATTTTTTCTGTCAATCATGTGAACTCTTTCGAGCAGACCTTTATTTTGAAGGCGATGATAACTTTTACTATTAGTTCCGGGGCAAAGTTGCGTGAACTGCTGGGCTGTTTACCTCGTCAGATGGATATTATTTATTCAAAGAATCCTTCTTGACAGCTTGTAACAACTCTGCTGATTGATTCCATATGTGTCCTTATTTAATCAACTCCATGCTGAGTCGTTTTCTTTGTTTTTACTAAAGATGCAGCGCTGCTTTCTAGGAGCTGGGTGTTCATTTTTACATCATTTAAAAACACTAAGCAGTTAGTTAAGTGAACCGTCAGCTTAAACCAGTGTAGTAACCTCCTGCTCACTTCCAAGCATTTGATCAGCACTCCCCCATACACACCCGCCGTCTTTACAAGATAAACGCATCACATGGAAATGCGAGGGGCGCTTACTGACTGTAGGACACGCGACTCTCACAGTAATCCTCGGTTACATCTGGTTTAATAACACTCAAAAGTATCGAAAAGTTGTAACATTCATGATTCGTAGGTACCAGGAATTTGTTCAAATGTCAAAGGTCTCCATCCGGGGATTGGGGGTGCACGAACAAAGCTGGGACATAGAAGGGGGTGCGCGGCAAAAAAAGTTTGGGAACCGCTGATCTAAATGAACAAACTATGGTCTAATGTTTCTGTACATTTTCACCTAACAGAGCGAGAACTGGTCTGTCATGTAAAAAACTTTGCATGACTACAGTTAGTTAGTCCAACAACAGACAGTAAACCAACTCCATTTAAAATGGAGAATCTGTAGTGATTAACATTCATGAGCCAAACAGAGGGAAGTTGGAGATATTGTGCTGCATACACAAGAGTTTTCCTCCACAACTTTGTATACGGGTTGTGTGTTTTTGTCTGTGTGTCTTTCTACCCGAGGGACATTGCAGCAGTATCTCATTTCACATGAAAAGGCTCAGACTCACAGAGAGCCCAGCCTCCA
>SSNR01000010.1:1167418-1181000 GCA_006937965.1 Callopanchax toddi | reverse complement strand
CCCCCCCCCCCCCCCCCCCCACACACACACACACACACACACACACACACAGACCAGATCTGACAGATAAGCAGTCACACACAGACACAATCACATATACCTGCCTTAATGCACACACATGGCCATTTGGACAAACATACCAAGACACACAATAGACGCCGTACACCCACTCACACTCAGTGCTTGTACTTTCTCCAACGTGGGGGGTCTCCTACCAGCAGGACATACCTGAAACACTTCCCGAGGGAGGCGTCCATCTTGACCAGATGCCCAAACCACTTCAACTGGCTCCTCTCCATATGGAGGAGCAGCGGTTCTACTCCGAGTCCCTTCTTAATGTTCTAGCTCCTCACCCTATCCCTAAAGCTGAGCCCAGCCATCCTGCAGAGCTCGTATTCGTGATCTCGTTCTTTCAGTCATTACCCAAAGCTCATGACCATAGGAGAGGATTGGGAGGTAGATCAGTAAATAGAGAGCCTTGCTTTCTGGCTCAGCTCCTTTTTCACTTTTTCACCACAACAGACCAGTTCAGCGTCCATCACTGCAGACGCTGCTCTGATCCGCCTGTGGATCTCCCTCCTTCTCTCACTGGATCAATAAAGTAATTTAATTCAATTTAGATTAAACTTGAGTTTGGTAAGTTCTGTTAATTGTCTCTAACATAAATCTTTAATTTCCTTTAATGTAGGAAAGCTAATAGTGACAACGTGTTTTTATAAAGTTTAGGTGGCAGAGAAAGTTACTCTGGAGACTTTTATTATGAAAAACATTTTGATTGTTTCCAATTCATCTTTAAGTTTTGCTCAATATGAAAGGTTAAATTGAATTTTGAGGTTTTAAAATTGTATTAGGTTTATATTTTTGTATCATAAAAACCTGGCTGTGTGCTGTATTATAATGTAGGTATTTATCTACAAATCTTCCATTCTAAATGACTTTATTTGGTATCAAGTTTTGAATTAGAACACTTCTAATGACACGTTAGTTATTGTTCTGATCAGGCAGCTTTTAAACAGAGATGCTGCTCTGACTTTTGAAAGACAGAAATATAGAGAATATATATATAGAGAGAATCTATAGAGAATCTGTATGTGGTACAGCTATGACTACTACAGCCTAATGTTAACACCTGCTTTCTCATTTTGACAAAGTATTTATGATAGTTTTATTTCTCCTTGTCTGTAGCTGGACCTTCTTTTCAAAATATTCTAAAATACTTTTCTTTTTAATATTAAAAGCTAAATGTCAATAGGGGGTAGTAAATACCTGTTAAACTTTTTTAAGTTCTGTAAATACTGTGATGGACTGTCCAGTGTGCCCCGCCCCCACTTCCCCATTGGTGACTGACAGAAAAGCACCAACTCTCCATGAACGACGACAACTGAATGAATCAAACATCTTTATGTCATATCTGATTAGGAACATGAGCACGTAAAAGTGGTTTTGTTTGTTTTAAAGGTGACCGGAGGAGAACTGAGAACTAACTTTTAGCTGCTGGTTCCCTGAGAACAGAGCTGTGACTTTAAATGGGCTCATTAGGTTTGTAATTCCCTCCGATCTTTGATGGATTTACCCGTTTCAGTTTACAGACAAAAAACATTCAGGAAGATATACACACGCACATCCACACACACCCGAGGATATCTGGCACCTTCCCAAGTACTGTATCGTGTACAAAGCACCGTTGTTGTTAGCCATGATAATGAGCTCAATATGCCCTTCTGAGGAATGTGTGAAAATGGGGCTGTTTCTGTGTAGAAATGCCCCCTTTCCCACAGTCTTAAAGAGCCAGCGGCCCCTCTGAAGCTTGACTGGCATACAAATGTCTCCGTGCCTTAGAAATGGGCCAACATTTGGCGGGTGGACAACAGGGCATGGGAGAGCAGTCTGGCTGAGGCCCAGAATCCTGCAACAGTCATATTCAGAGGAGGTGGAAGGAGCATCTCCCATGTGCCTGGAGGTTAACTGCAGATCAGCAGAGCTGTGAGCTCTGATTGGCAATTACTGAAGGAGAGTGCAGCCCTTGGCCTTGGTAAAACACTCAGAGACATGAGCCAAGGTACTTATGGAGGACATGTTGCCAAAATGAAAACACTCTTAAGTGGGAGGGGTGGTGGGTGGACTGCCTGTGGCCGACTAACGCATACTGTACGTACAGAATGAAGGTGTGAATCTCCTCAGAACAAAGAGCCAGTCTGAACTTCTCTTTCTTAACAGAACAAAGAACAAAGACACCAAAACCATCTGAACAAAGACTGTTGGTGGAGCAAAGTATTATAAAGAAATACAACTTACAGCTTCAAATAGTCTGTCATAAAATCTCTCTAAAATGGAGCCCGCTACGCTTTACTCTGTTTTCCTGTCAATGCTAAACAATTTGGTATCGATTTAGTTGAGTTTATTGCTGAGAACATCTTTTGAACTTGATCAAATGTTATCAGTTTTATAAGAGAATACACATTTACCTTGTCTAACAGAATTATTAAGGTGAAACTCAAAACATTTGAATCCTGTGCAAAAGTTCATTTATTTCAGTAATTCAGCCAAAGGTAAATCTAATACATGAGATAGACTCGTTACATACAAAGCCAGATATTTTAAGCCTTTATTTGTTATCATGTTGATGAATATGGTTACAGCTCATAAAAACCCCAAATTAAAAATCTCAGAACATTTGAAAATAAATGAAATCAATCGAGCCAGCTCTGTGGTCGGCACAAAGCTAGACTCTCTGGTGACGGTGGGAGAGGAGAGGACACTGAGTAAACTGACGGCCATCATGGAGAACACCAGGCACCCTCTGCACACTGGCACCAACAACCAGAGGAGCCTGTCCAGTGACAGGTTGATCCTCCCCAAGTCCAGAACCAACAGACCCAGGAACTCCTTTGTCCCACAGCCATCAAACGTCGTAACTCCTCTACATGCCTAAATGCATTGAGCTGCCACCATGTGTTTGGCTGATTAGTCATTTGTGTTAACAAGCAATTGGACAGGTGTACCCAATAAAGTGACCATGAGTGTAAATTAGAAGTGTAACGGAAAAAAAAACTGACTTTAATGCCTACTTAGAATTTAATTCAAATACAAATACTTTTCTTCAACAAATACAAATAGCGGCTGCTTTGCAGACCTCGCTTTGATGCAGCACTTCTGGAACATCCAGCTTCTTTTCAGGCTTTCCCTCCTCATGGAGGGGGTCAGTGATGGTTTTCTGCACTGTCTGCAGCAGAGGTCGCGCTAGACTTTTTAGTTTTCCGTCATTTGACTGACAGGGTTGAAAAAATCAGGTCATAATCTATTTTTGTCCGTCACTTATTAATTTTAAAAATTATAATAATTACATTTTCAGTAGCATTATTACTCTAACACCGGGCCCATTTAGCACATAAATCCATAGGATTAGACTCTAAATTAGTCGATCAGCCAGTCATCAGATAGACATTTCTAAAAACTCCATTCGGAGTCAAGCGCAGCGCAGCAGGTGCAGCTCTGTGCGCTCCGCGGGACTCTGATTACCGTATAATATAAACGTTCATTATGAGATCATGAGAGAGATGAGGGGTTCACATATTTTTCATTGAGATACTCGGGGGGAAAACCTGACGCTGATGTTTAATTCGGACCTCCTCGCGTTTTGAGTCCAGTTCTATGTGCGCTCAGTTCGTGGAGCAGATTGTGCGTGTCAACAAGCCTCCACAGCCTATAACGTGACTCTGAGAGCCCATTACAACAGAAAGTGTAATTAATCCATATCTGATCGCGCACTGAGCACCGGATTGCAACGCGGCGTTTGAGCGGATCAGGTCTGACACCTGATGGTGGACCAGTGTTCTTCTGTTGCAGAGCGCAGGACGTCTGGATCACATGTCTGCGCTCAGCAGCACAGAACCTCAGTCTGGGCTGCAGGTATTAGTTGGTGGAGATGCAGCGCTAGTTCTGCATCCTTACTTCAAATTATTAGTGGGGACAATTCAGTGATTTCCTATGACGGTCTGATGGCGTGCGCGCAAACCTGTCAGAATGACCGGCGCCCTTCAGATCTTTCCGTCAGAGTAAAAAGAAAACGGTTAAATACCGTAAAATTCCGGTTAACGCGACCCCTGGTCTGCAGTCTTCTTCATGACTGTGATTCCTGCTGAACCAGACTGAGACATTTCAGGCTCAGGAACCCTTTTAAGATTCATCAGCTGATTAGTGAAAACTTTGAGCTTCAATATTTAACCTTTTCACAAGATTCAAAATTTCTGAGAAATGACAAAATCAAGCTTTCAAAATAGCATTGTGTCACTGTAAAATGATAGGACCTGGATCAGTCAGGTGAATGTATGAGAAGGTTTCTACAGTAAAATGTATTAAAGAAAACACTGAGTCTCTGAAAAGTAAGTAATTAAAATTGTATTTATAGAGCACCTCTCAAGATAAAAATCACAAAGCGGAATGGACTGCCAGAGGACCTCAGGACCGCAGAGAACGTTCAGGTTTTTAAGAATAGACTCAAGACCCACCTTTTTAGATTAGCTTTTAACTGATTATTATTTATTTAGCTTTTTATTCACATTTCATTGGTCATTTTACTATTCATATAAGTTCTCGTTATTTTATATGCTACGCATTTTAATCCTCCAGTGTTTCCTCTGTGGAGCCCTCTGCCTTGGGACCGGTGGTCGGCGGTGGCGGCTCGGGCGCTCCCCGGTAGGGCCCGGGCAGTGGCGGGGGTTGCCACCCTCCATCCCCAGGTGCCCTTGGTTGGTGTGTTGGCTGCTGACCTGGTTCTACAGCTGACGAGGCAGAGGGCCCACTTGATGGCGTGTTTCTCATTACTGGAGCCATCTGAGCTCAACATAGTGTTTAATGTGGTTTTGATGTGTATGTGTGGGTGTATGTGTGCCTGGGAATGGGTTGTGGACTGGGAGGGGAGAGTGTCATAATTGTTCTATGTGTGGGAAGGGAGGGAATGTGGGTTGTATGGGTCATTTTAATCTGTCAAGCACTTTGTGTTGCTCGCTGGGGCATGAAAGGTGCTATATAAATAAAGTTTGATTTGATTTGAACAAGAGCAATAAAAAATAAATAGATTTGAATAATTGAGTAAGGGTTGAATAAACATGACACAAATGAAAACAAACTTAAGCAAAGACAGATTTAAACAGATGAGTTTTTAACTTCTTCTTAAGTCCACTGAGTCCACAGACCTCAGTGAGAGTGGAAGAGAGTTCCAGAGCCTTGGCGCTACAGATGAAAAGGCTCTGTCTCCTTTGGTTTTCAGTCTGGTTTTGGGGACTGAGAGCAGGCCTTGGTCAGAGGACCTGAGGGACCTGGAGGGAGTGTAAGGTTTTAGAAATGTAGTGATGTATGCAGGAGTCTGTCCTTGCAGGGCTTTCCAGGTCAGAACAACTAAGAAAGCAACCCTACAGCATTGTAGGGTTTAATCACTCACAGTTCACAAATCACATTCCACTGTCAGATGAGCCCTCTCTGTCCTTCCTGCTTCTGATATTAGCTCTGTTAGCAGCAAGCTGCTGCTGGACTGTGAAGCTGAACATGACTCTGCCCTGGATGAACTTTTTGACCAAAATAAACATGTATCCTTGGCAAGCCTTGCCATTCTGTGAGGTGAAAGGTTTAAAATAAATAAATTTGTCATTAGCCAGGGAATGGATACGTTTTCAGTAGAAATTAGCTCTGTCTCCCCCATGAACAGCTGAGACAATAAACAGAGAAACACACGGAGCGTCCTGTACGAGAGCGCCCCCTACTGCTACAGGTTTGCTTGTTGAGAGAAAGCCGACAATGCAGAAATTTGAATTTTATTGGCTGAAAAAGTTTGCCAGCCAGAAAGAATGCAAAGGGGTCTATAGGAGGAAGGAGGGTCTTCATCAGACAAACAGATGTTGTGGAACTCAACCCATAGATCATAGTTTAGACCTGAAATATCATTTCAAACATTTAGGAAACTTTGATACATAGAAAAATAATCCACTTAGGGGCTTTAATTTAATCAGTAAATCATCTGAGGGAGGAGGAAAGGTCTGACAGCCTGTAACAGCCACGCAGAAGAAAAACATCAAGATTTCAGCTGAAACATTGAGAAATAAAGTCTAAATAAATAAATGATTATTGGTTTCCAGACCGGAAATCAAACCCAGATCACCAGAATGACAATGCCGAATCCTAACCACTAGACCACCAGGGATTGTTTTGATTTGCTGTTTGAAGAACAGAAGCTGCGCGGTGTCACGCCGACGTGCAATAGCACCGTGGAAAGAATAAGAACCCCTGGATTTACTGTCTGGTAAACAGAACCAGCAGCATTTGGACCACTTCTATTTAGAGCAGGTCTCACCATACTCTTCATTAGAATAATTTTTATAATATTCACTCAGTGAGTAATCCTACCTGCCGATGCTTACTGCTGATCTTGCTTCTGACTGTGGGGCTGTGGGAGTTTTTCTGTTTTGAGGTCTAGCCTTCTCCGCCAGGCGGAGAAGGCGCACCCTGAGGCCTCAGGCCCTGAGGCCCACCCTCAGGCGCACCCTGAGTCACCTGAAGGGTGACGTCAGGGTGCGCCTGGAGAAGAAGAAGAACCGAGACCTAGTGACCATAGAGTTGACGTAAGTCCTCTATGAGATAGTGAAGTGATTTCTTTGCCACCAACAGTTAGCATCAGCAGAACGAAGAACTCGTACAATACAGCCTCATCAATCTGTTACATTATTTATTTCAATTTATTGTGTTTTTAAAACAAAAACACAACAATCTCCTGCGATAATTAAAGTACATGTAACTCTCTTCATGGTATGTACACATCACACCTAGGTTCATAGGAGCTGAGAGAAACAGCAACAACCCATGAACACTGGTACAAATAAGAACAGTAACTCTGAGTGAAACAATATTTACAATAATAAAAACAAAAGTACATTTCCCTTAGAAAATATTCAATCCATAAATTGCTTATGATGGATCCACTCAAAGTCAACAAGTTGGGGGGAATAAGTCAAGTCAAAGAAGTGTCTCTGGTTTGTGTCCAGCAGGGGGCTGACACAATCCGACCTCATGACCCTCTGAAGGGCGTAGTGCAGCTAGCATGGTCGCCTCGTGGCATCTCCAAACATAGATATCATATGTAAAGGCTAGATGAATCGTCCGGGGTTCAACAGCGTAGCTACACGGCGGCCATCTTGGGGCATCCAGCAGACGTTCTGCTCTCTATGGCAGCAGATGGAAGGTGAGCATCAATTTAACTAAAAACACTCATAACTTGATGAAAAATGAACAGATTTACAAACGGGTTGCATTCTTACAAACCTTATTATGTATAGACTTGAGATATGATACTTTTAGAATTTATTAATTTTCCAACCATTATCGATATATTTTGATATATATTCACAGCCACGTCTCTGACGTTTATAAAAATACAAGCCGTTTGAAAATCGGTTAAAAATTGAGCAAGTTAGAGGTATTTATTAGTACATGCTCCATTGACACCAGTGTTATGAAAGGGGGCAGCTCGCTGCCCCAAGATGGCCGCCGTCGTAGCTACATCAGGGTCCACTGGCAAACAGCATGGGTAAGGTATCTAGTGATATATATGATATCTATGTCTCCACACACACACACACACTAGCTTACCTAGACGGTAGTTTCTAACAGAAAAACTCAAGCCAGTAAAAAAGTTTCTTCAATGGTTCTCTACCCTCTAAAACTGAATTTGAATACGTTTACATTGTTGACAAAATCATTTTTAAGTGCAAAACAACTAGGTTTTCATACCTCACTTCCACCCTCACCAGAGAAACAGATGTGTTAATCAGTGATGTTAAGCTACCTCAAATAAACTCAGCACATCACTTCCAGTTCCATTCAGAATAAAGTTCCGGTTTTTCAAAATAAGATCCACAACACTTTCAATTATAACATGAATAGAAACAACAATCAGAAATGAATACCACTTATTTTTGGAACTCTTTTCAGACAGGTTACACACATTTTATTATTATTAATGTGTTTACTTCAAATGAGACTTCATGTTCTGCCGCATTTTGTACAAACTAAAAGATGTGGTCCTGAGCCTTGATGGGACTCAGCTCTCTCTAAGTCCTTGTGATGTCTCCAAGCCTCTTCTAATTTCTTCCTCTGTATTTGTTTCCTATTTTAAAAACGGTTTCATATAAGTTACATCAGTGTTGTACTCCTTCACATGTTGAACCCTGAATATGCATAATTAACATTTACATCAGCCCGAAAATGTAACAAAATTAATTAAGTGAGTTTACTCCCAGTTACATCACTGATCAAAAGTCCAAACGTTCCCTTAACATTTTATGGTCAAATGTGTAAACAATAACAGGAATAGTGTGTATCATTCACATGCACACCAACTTTATCTCAACACACACCCTGATGCGTGTTCCTTCACAACCACACACTGATCTGGATGGGTTTTCCATGTCCCTCATTTAGATCCTTTCCTGCATGTCAGCAAGGTAAAAAAGCGAGTGTGGGTGGTTTAATGTGTGTGTCTGAGTTTGGAGACACCGTTCTTGGATGCCAGTTGGCCACTGAGCAGTCATGGCATCATTACACGAGTCCAATCAGCACGGCGAAAAACAGCAGGGCTCCCAGCAGTGCATCTATCTTCAAGGCTGGGCCATGAGTCGGGATGGAATGATGAAAAGCTCAAAGTCTGGTGGAAATGTTAAGCCTAATGAAAAAAGAAGAAAAAGGGGAAAAAAAAGGTCATTATCAACTCACACCCAGGAAACTTCTGCAACCATCAAACCTTCAGCATCTTTACAGTTACACATCTACATCCTCTGATTTTCATTGATCAAAATCAACTCCATCTGTCTTGATGAACTGATTACCTTTTACCTGATGCATTGAATAATCACATATACACCTCTGATTTTTCCCTTAAAATTACCTAAAAGATAGCTTAAAATTAAGAAAGCTGCCACTGTGTGGAGAAATAAATTCAATGTGATGAACTTAGTGGAAATAAAATGAAAAGAAAGGTTCGTCTTGTGAAATAACCACTAATTCATAATGGTGTTAGTACAGATCCTCATAGGAGTTTTCACAGATCCACACACTGGAGTCTCCACCAGATAAACAGGGTCTGAAGAAATCTATTATTAGTTACTCATGTTCATGAAGGCCTTTCTGAACATTTGAATGTTTTTTCAATTTCCAAATTTCAGAGGAAACTGTGATTAATTCATTAACTATGAAGTTTTTTATTCTGTTCAATGAAATCAGTGAGAATCAAATCCAGATCCATATTTTTAGGCCCAATTTGACATTTACTCACTTGCAAATATGAGTAGATTTGAAGCTGATATTTTTATTTATTTTTTAAATGTGTAAAGAAAGCTTTCATAAAACATAAACTTAGTTTTGATCTAGTTGGTGTTAAAGAGGAGTAAAAAGTGATTGAAGGTATATCTAAACCACTAACTCACATCTGCAACTTATCATTTCAGACTGGTAAATTTCCAAATCTAATAAAAATAGCTGAAGTTGTACCACTGTATGAAACTGGGGATACACATCACTTCACTAATTAAAGACCTGTTTCCTTACTTCCCCAATTCTCCAAAATACTAGAAAAACTTTTCGCCTACCGCCTAGATAAATTTTTATAAAAACATAAACTACTTACTAATAGTCAGTATGGATTCAGAGCAAATTGTTCATCACTGGCACTAATTGAATCACTATCATTAATGCAATAGATCAGAAACAGTGTGCAGAAGGAATATCTGAAAACAGCTTTCGACACAATCAATCATAACATCCTACTAAATAAACTGGAACGCTGTGGAATCGGGGAGGTGGGTCAGACTGGATCAGGAATTATCTGACCAACAGGAAACAGTTGAAGTTGGATGGAATCAGCTCATCATTCTTGGACATTGTTTGTGGCATTCCCCAGGGGTCAGTGTTGGGTCCAAAGCTGTTCATTCTTTATATAAATGATATCTGTAAGGTGTCACAATCATTAAAGTTAATTTTATTTGCAGATGATACAAATATTTTCTGTTCTAGGGACAACTTCAAAGACCTCCTACATAAGGTCAACTCAGAACTACAAAAATAAAAAAATGGTTTGACTTGAATAAAATATCATTAAACCTGAAGAAAACTAAAACAGATGACAATGGTGTTGAAATAGAAAGAGTCAATGAGATCAGATTTCTTTGTGTAATAATAGAAAACAGAATCAGCTGGAAACCTCACATTAAACATTTAAACAATAAAATCTCAAGAAGCATCTCAATATTAAATCAAGTCAAACACATTCTGGACCAAAAGTCACTCCACATCTTACCCTGATCACTGGTTTTTACATATTTAAATGTAGAGGTTTGGGGAATTACTTCTAAATGTTCATTATCTTCATTATTTGTGGTGCAAAAACAAGCTCTACTGGTTACAGAGATCATACAAACACACCGTTCTTAAAATCACAAATTTTTTGGTATTGTTGAGTTTAAAACAGCACAACTAATGTATAAAGTAACCAATAATATCCTTCCAGACAATATATTAAAACAGCTTTATAAAAGAGAGGGGCGGTATCAGTTAAGAGGGGAGTTCAAATTCAAACATGCTGGATTCTGAACAACATTAAAACCTTTAGTGTGTCTGTGTGTGGAGTGAAACAGAGTCAGTGATGATCTGAGGCGATGTCCAAGCATGACCGTGTTTAAAAAGAGGCTCAAACTCAGGATTTTTACAAGATACAGATGGGAGGAAGAAGGTCTCTAACAGAATGTGTCTAAACACAAAATGTGTGTATTTATATCTTCATGGTGGTTGTGATGACCCATGAGCATGTTATGTTAGTATGTAAATTAGTGGTGGGCATAGATTAATTTTTTTAATCTAGATTAATCTCACCATAATCTTGAAATTAATCTAGATTAATCTAGATTAAAATGGCTAATTTGAATTCTGCCAAAGGGTTCATAATACCGGTGTGAATGATCATGATGCTGAAGAATGGTGATACTTCAAGTCTAGATCCACTGTTTGGATCAGCTGTTACTAACCTAACAAGAAATACTAAACCTGTCAGAACTTCCCTCAGAAACCCAGACCTGAGTCACAAACCAGAACCTCCAGACCAGATGAGCTCTGAGCTCATTTTAACAACCTCTGATGGTTGATAAAGTTATCAGGATGAAACATTTTAACACTAAAACACACTGATCTGTCATCAGAGGTCTGTCTTCTTTAACTTTACAGCTGTTTTCTAAGGCTCACTCTGTTTTAATACGGTAGTTTTACTGTAGAAACCTTCTCCTCTCCTGACAGTAAAGGATTACATTTAGTTTACAGGTCACCTGATTAAAGCATCAACTCTCTTTTTAACCACATCAGATAACTTCAAACTGATTTTTTTCATCTGTCAAAAAGTGATTGTAGCATCCAGTTTATCTGTAATGGATTCAATCTGACTTCAAATGTCTTTATTTCTCTGTTAATTTCACATTATCCTATAGGGCTGTTTCATCAGGTTTTTGTTAAATAAAACCACTTTAGGGGATTTAAACATTAATGTGAGTCTCTGAAACTAAAGACAAACCTCTGATAAAGTCACTGACATATCAATGTGTTTTATTGTTGTATTGTATAGGTCTGTATTGTTTGATTTGTTGAAGCTGTCAGTTATGCTGAGAATAACATGTTTGAGCTGCCACATTCACTTTATTAAAGGGACATGAGTTAAGATTTTAATAAAAGTAATCATGCATGTTCCGTTTATTTAGGTTAATGAGTGATGAAGCATTTTAAATCAAAAAGAATGAGTCCACCCATGTATCATTCCATAATCTTGAACAGGCTGTGAGCTGTAAAAGGTTCTGCAATTCGGGGCCCGAATGTCCCGCGCTGTCCTACGGATGTGACGTCAACTGACGCTGCTGCACGTTCTGGAAGCTAAAAAAGTAATAATAAATGTATATCCAGTAGGTGGCAGTATTGCACCATTGTGTTGTGTTGCTGGTCAATGGCGGACTTCCTTCGTCTGAATCAGTGGTTTTTCTCATAAAACTGGTGTTATCTTGGCAGCGTTTATGGAGCTGAAAACCTCTCTGATGGATTACAGGGTTTCACAGAGCTAAAGGTGCTGTTACAGGGTTAGGGACTTGGTTGGAGTTCTGCGTGAACTCTACCAAATTGTTGCGGGTATATATATATATATATATATATATATATATATACTGTATATATGTGTGTGTGTGTGTGTGTGTGTGTGTGTGTGTGTGTACAGCATATAGACAATTGAGGTGGTTAATCTAGTCAAGATGCCTCCTTGACGCCTCCCTGCGGAGATGTTTCGGGCGTGTCCTGCTGGCAGGAGGCCCCTGGGTTGACCCGGGACACGTTGAAGATAGTACATCTCTAATCTGGCCCGGAAATACCTTGGAGTCCTGCTGGAGGAGCTGGTGGAGGTGGCCGGGGAGATTCTGGGATGCCGCCTCACGACCTGGGTGCTCATTTATAAAACTTGCTTACGCACAAAATGGGCCAAAAAGTAGCGTAGGTCACTTTTTACGCAAAATTTGGGATTTATAAAAGAAAACGTAACGGAAAAATGTGCGCAACTCTAAGCAAACTTTAGACCTTGCGTAAGCATGTTGGAGACGTGAAACCAGTCAGAGCAGCAGGTGAGATGGAAAAATGTTGAATTTATGACACAATTAAAGACTTGTAGACCCTCGCGCACACAGAACCAACAATCTGTCTCTAAAAATAATAAAAATTAAAATCTGAATGAAAATATGTCGCATTTTCGAAAAATATCTCATTATGTTCATCCAGTCGTCTTCAGATTATATAATAAACTGCACTTATTGGTGCATTAATTATGATTTCTGAGACTTAGGAATCCTGCAGGGACACTTGCGTAATGCGCTGGATGCGCTGCGCAGCTCAGCCAGCAGGCAGACTCCGGATGAATGGGAGAGAGTTTTTAGAGATTTCTAGATAATGACTGGACGATCGATCAGCTGATAGATTCATTAGAGCATCCTATGGATCAACTGGGTCCAGTATTAGATCAACAGAACCATCGGAACCAGTAAAACCCAGTGTCACCGGTGTAGGTACCCGATCTGCTCGGGCTGCCAGATCTACTCGGGGTCCTTCTCCTACCGACGACGTCACACTACGGCAAAGCCACTCGGACAAAATACGCTGTAAAGCCCTATCGATACTGTTCTTTCACACAGGTTTTGGAAAGAGTTTAGCAGGTTTGTTATTAAATCCATGATTCTGACCGCCTAAATGTTTTTTTTTCACATCTGTAGTTTGTTAATAAAAACACGATGTTGTCTTTGTTTTGAAACTACATCAAATCAACATCAGACTGTGCCAAATAAGCACAACAGTTCTCATATGTGAATGTTTTAAATGTATTTACATAATTTGCAGGCCTGGCCATTTGTATAAATGTAGGATTCTTCTGTATATTTCGTTAGTTCCTATTTAAATAAATCTAAAGATTCATTCAAAACAAAGTTGTAGTCCTTAATCGGACTACAGCCGTGAATTTATCCTGACCAAT
>SSNR01000010.1:1149918-1157418 GCA_006937965.1 Callopanchax toddi | reverse complement strand
GACAGGTGAAGATAACCTCTAAAAGATTGAAACTGCCATAAATTGTTCCTAAATGCTGGAAGAAAATATAAAGAAGATGAAGAAGTGAACTGTGAGATCGGCACTAGATGTGTGAGAGTCAGCATCTAGGACCACCACAGCAGACCAGAGCAGACATCGTCCTCTTCATCCTGTCCATGAAAACTTCAAACAGGATCCAGAGAATGCACAGAGTGAGCCTGGCACTCCAAACTTCCTGTAACCCCACCCTCCCAGAATGCTATGGGGGACACCAGGTATCCATGGTTTGATGTTACTTAAATACAAGAAAACCTGTCCCATCTCTAAGCACAGAAACCTAAAAGGGTCAACAAATTCAGAACAGATCCTCTGTAGGATGTGGACCAGCAGCCTCCGAACAGCAGGGAGGATCTACAGTATTCTGTACCGTATCAACAGGAAGATCTCAGCAGTGGCTGATGGCTGGAGCATCCAGATGACCCATTTAACATTGAGCAAGTTGCACAATTAAGTTCATACATGTTCCTGTTGGTTGATTTTCATTTCTAGCTTGCAGCTGAGCAGAAGTTTAGAGAAGAAGATTTTGAACCTAAAACCTTCTGATTGATTTCAGGACTGCATGTAACACAGCTTTATCCATATCTTAACACCATAAACTGGTTTTATTTGACAGTATAAACCACTGCACCTTTAACATTTTCCACTGAAAACCAAGACAAAGAGAATATTTGAGAATAATTTATGTTATTAAAGGAAGTTAAAAGAAAGACAAATAACCAAAATAGCTTAACTAGTGGTCGAATGGACCGTCCTGATAGAAACTTGAAGACAAAGTGTTCCTTATCAGTTTTCATCACAAATGGCTCCTTCCACTCCTCAGGCTTCCCTTCCCCAGAGACGCTGCTCTGGACAGATGACCTCGCTGCAGCCAGCAGCACTCTGGAGCGAGCAGAGCCAGCCAGTCAGGCTCCAAGTGGCTCCCAGCGCTCCTCACTGATTATAGAGAGAGGATATGAAAACCATAGAGGTGTCGAGGCTCAGAAATCTGGAGCTGCTGAGGATTTCAGACAATACACTTTTACAAGAGGGATGGATCACTACATAGAAGTCAATAAATCTGCCCCAGTGAAAGACAAAAATCCACTCCTTGTGTTGCTGCTTCTCTGTTTCATGGTTTCCATGTAAGTTTGTGTCTGTGCGGACGAGATGCCTGAGTGTGAGATGTTGTGTGTTCATACGTAAATGTCTTCACCTCAAAGAAGTGGCCTTCATCACACTGCTTCTATTGTTGGAATCTCTGCGTTCCCAACTCTGCTTGACAGTACCTCAGTGATGAAGCACAAGAAGAAAAACATGGAGGCTGAGGAGAGGAAGGGAGGGGGTGAGGAGGGGTGAGGAGCAGCGAGAAGGGAGAATGTGATCTGAGCCTGAGCAGACTGCTCGGAGCCGGACGTGGAGCTCCGATTATAGTGGCCGGGGACCGCAGCGAGACGTCGCCCGGCAACCCCAGCAGCGCTGCCTGTAAATCACATCCCTGTCTGATTCTCAGCAGCGCCCCAAACCTCCCATCCGGTCTGCCAGCATTATGGCTGAGGGACAAAAACCAGGGGCCCTTCCTAGCCTTAGGGCCTGAAGGGGCAGGGCATGGGGGTGTTTGGGTCAGAGTTTACAGAAGAAACTCCACCTGCCTTCAAATATAAAAAAACTCACAAGTTGATTTCAGTGTCTCTGATGGAAATGACTTTTCTTTTTCAAAGCATGAAACAGAACATGTGATAATACTGAAATAACTGTTAAAATGATGTAAAACACAGATTGAACAACAGAATGTTTTAAAGACAAAACACAAAATGACATGGTCTCATCCCAAAAAAGTCTCTGCTCTACAGAACAGGATTCAGGTCTCACCTCAAAACTTCATACAAATCAGTGAAAAAAGGACAGACTTTCATTTACTGTTTGCTTCTGTCTTTTATTGTGATTTTATTGCACTTCTTTTAAAATATTTCCTGTCATTTAATGTATATTTCTGTATTATTTTTCTGTAGAGTGCTGTGACTGTATTTTTTGTGTGTTGTGAAATTGAAGTCTTGCACCCTGTTCCCTAACCAGTCCACACGGGGTCCAGTAGCTCAGGAGGCTGAGGCATTGGTCTTGAGGGTTGCTGGTTCAAATCCCACTCCATCTGGCTCTTTGTCATTGTGTCCTTGGGCAAGACACTTAACCTGCTGCTGGTGGTGGCCATAGGGTCTGGTGGCGTCTCTGTGTCTGGTTGCTTTGCCTCTGTAGCAGTCATCAGCATGTGAATGACTGACTGATGTAAAGTTATTTATAGTCCATGACTTTAAAAAGTGCTTTAAAAATGTGAGACAAAAAATGTTGCACCCAGCTCCAGAGCCCATTTCCCCGAGGGTCCCGCCTAATTCCTCGCAGCATGCTCCAGAGCCACACCTCCTTGGGTGGCTTCATCACTGCCCTCTGCCTTGCCACATTGGACCTTCTTACCACGGACCTCCAGAACCTTGCTGCTGCCTTCCAGGGTCTCACCATGTTGGACCACCTCATTGCCAATATCTAGGGTCTCGCATTGTCAGACCACCTCGTCAGACTGCCTCGTCGCTGCCCTCCAGGTTCTAGCTATGGGATTGTTCGAGATGAACTGCGCCTCGCCTGGAAAACAGACGAGAGCAGGCGGACGCAGCAGGGGGCGTGGCCAAAAGTCTGCTTTTAAGTCGGACAGATTTTCCTAAATGTAGCTCGTGGGTGATGATAAGGCTGAAGATATCGCGTTAATGTCCGTAATAGCAGATGACTTTGCTTTTTTTCCAAAATCTTTATTTGAAGTTCAAAGTATTTCAAAAACAAATTCAAGAGTGAACAAGTATCAACACTAAAGTAACAAAATAATAGACATATATCCAGAGAGATCATATCAAAGAAAATAAACAAGATGGTGCTCTGTACTAAATGATCTGATTATAAAAATCAGACAGTAGTTTTATTAGAACTTTATAGAAAATGGAAACAGTTCCTACTGAAAACTCTTTGAAACAAATCACATTTCTCACTGTGGCCTTTATAGTTGACATCATCAACGTGGCATGTTTTTACACTATATATATATATATATATATATATATATATAAAATAACATTTCACATTCTGCCACAGGATGTTTGGATCAAAATGTTAACCAATCAGATCTGAGATCAGGTGAGAGCCAGGCGTTTCCCGTCATGCTCTCGGTTTTGCAGCCGGTGGAGAGCAACTGCAGCGCCTTGCTCCAAAATCTGCGGCCGCCTTGATCTCACGAGGTTATCGTTGCCTACGTAGGCATGACATCAGAGCAAGTCGGCGTCAAGTCGCACAGAAATCTAACCGGCATGCAATGGGCGTCGAACACCGGTGATCGAATCTGCGCAGAACTGGCTCATCTCGAACGCACCTTATGTCAGGCTGCCTCGCCATCACCCTCTTGAGCTCCGCCTCTTTGTGTAGCCTCCAGGCCAGCTGCCTGAGCACTGCCTTTTCTCACGCCCTCCGGACCGCCCTCTGGACCGCCCTCCGAACCGCCCTCCGAACCGCCCTCTGGACCGCCCTCTGGACCGCCCTCCGAACCGCCCTCCGAACCGCCCTCCGAACCGCCCTCCGAACCGCCCTCCGGACCGCCCTCTGGACCGCCCTCCGAACCGCCCTCCGAACCGCCCTCCGAACCGCCCTCCGAACCGCCCTCTGGACCGCCCTCTGGACCGCCCTCTGGACCGCCCTCTGGACCGCCCTCCGGACCGCCCTCCGAACCGCCCTCCGGACCGCCCTCTGGACCGCCCTCTGGACCGCCCTCTGGACCGCCCTCTGGAGTTCTTTTTCTTTGGGCAGCATCCAGGTTCAGGCTGCCCTCCTTAAAGCGGCACTCCGGAGGATTTCATCAGGAGAGCAGTTTTTGAATCTAGCGTCCAAAGGCTCCTCCTCAAAACATCTCGACACGCGCGTCCGGTCGCGTGTGCGCGCGTGCACACCGCGCATATACGTTGCGGGCATGAGCTGTACAGCTCAATGTGTAGGGTTTAATCACTCACAGTTCACAATCTTATTCCAACAACACTACGAGGGTCTGATGAGCCCTCTCTGTCCCTGCTGCTTCTGATATTAGCTCTGTTAGCAGAGAGCTGCTGCTGGACTCTGAAGCTGAACTTGACTCGGCCCTGGATGAACTTTCTGACCAAAATAAACGCATAATCCTGTCAAGCCTTGCCATTCTGTGAGGTGAAAGGTTTAAAAATAAAAATAAATCCATCTTTAGCTGGGAAATGGGTAGGTTTTCAGTAGAAATGAGCTGTGAGTCCTCAGTGAACGGCTGAGACGGCAGAGAAACACACGGAGCGTCCTGTACGACAGCGCCCCCTACTGATACAGGTTTGATCGATGCGCGTGCATGTTGAGAGAATGCAGACATTTGAATTTCATTGGCTGTAAAATGTCGGCGGCAAGAAATAATGGAAAGGGGTCTCTAGGAGGAAGGAGGGTCTTCATCAGAATGACAGATGTTGTGGAACTCAACCCATAGATCATAGTTTAGACCTGAAATATCATTTAAAACATTTAGAAAACTTTGATACAGAGAAAAATGTTCCAGAGAGCCGCTTTAAGTCAGTTTCTACAGGTTGCCATCGGGCTACACACCTGAGCGCCGTTTTGTCATGCAGCCTATGGGCTGAACTTTGTTCTGTTTTCTGGCACTCCTTCCTGGTCCTCCTCATCCCACCCTGTGTCTCTCCTAGTGGTGTCTGGGGGTGGGGTTCCTGTCATGTTCCATGCTCATTTGTTTCCAGTCTTTAGTGTTTTGGGCCCATTTTCCCCCTGTGTCTCCCTCTGTTACTCCTCCTACACTCAGGTGTTTCTCAGTCATTCCACTCACACAGCTGCCCCTCATTTCCTTGATCACTGTCCTCCCTAAGATTCAAGATTGTTTTATTGTCATTGCGCTCGCTCAAGACAGCTTATTGTAGACAGGGACTAAAATAGATGTCATACACACACATGCACGTGCACACACACATGATTCTTTCACACACACACACAGTTGAGGCATACAAGGTAAAAGTATAAAAGAACAGTAAAAAAGAACAATTTTAAATATAAAGTGAGATATAAAGTAAACAAATAGAAATGTAAACAGTCGCATGTTAAAGTGACAGAGGTAGTAAATGTAAAACAAGGTGCTGTAGATCACAAACTGTGCTGCAGAATCACTGACTGTGTGACCTCCTGGCAGCAGTATCCAGTTCACTGATGGCTCTTGTGTGTAGAAGCTGTTCATTCAGTCCTTGTCAGATCCTTCTGTTGTTTACTCTTGTTGCTGCCTTGGTTGTCTAGCTGTGATTCAGCTCCTGATGTAAACCTGGTCCAACACAATCACCAAACATAGCACTGTGTGTCTAAATGTTTAAACATCAATCTCAATAATAATCTTCAGAATAAATATTTAGAATCACAATATAAATGTTGACAACTCAACGTGGCAGATTAAACTTTAACATTTATGGTGGGCTTTCTGCTCGCGTGCTGGCCCCCTGGGTAGGTGGGTCTGGGGGTCCAGTTCTGGGCCTGCAGCTGGCACATTTTCACTCATACATGCACATGTATACGTCAGTAATGTTGATTGTTCATGTTGGTCATTATTCATGTTCCTCTCTGTCCCCCCCTGAGACTGATGGTCATTAGACTTTAGTTTAAAAAACTATGTAGCATATTGGTACTCTATCTAGAAGAATAGTATAGTATGTGTATAGAATACACACAACAAAGATTGTAAATCATAAGTATTTTTGTTCATTTCAGTTTTGAAGATCACTTAGAAGTTCTTTTAAACCTGTTGCTCACTGTCAGTCTTCAGATTCTTTAGTTCTTCCTGGTACTTTATGATCTGATAGTTCTCTCTAGTCCTGATGAAGACACCCTGCCCATCTCTCTCTGTTCTTTGGCCATGCTACACATGTCATTCGGGCAACCACATTTGCCCTCTTGGCACCCTACGGTGTCTGGCAGCCCCACAAAGCCCTAAGCCAATGTCTCGTTAGCATGCACGGTGGCCGCTCAATCTCATCATAAGCAAGGTCACTGGAGACTGAAGGTGGTCCGAGCGAGCAGCAGTGAGACGTTACAGGAAGGCTGGAGGATTGGAGGAATCAGCCCGCTCCATTAGCATTCACTGGCTCCCTGCGCATCGCTAAATTTTTCAGTAACCTCCAGCTGCTTGATGTTGGAGCAAATCACCAGAGAGGCAGACTCCGTGCCTATCCGCCTCGCCAGACCCCTCCCTCCACCCTCCATATTCGTCTTCTTTGGAGTGCCGTCTCATCCAGGCCTCTTCACTTATTCATGTGTTTATTTATTATTTCATCGGTTGCGTCTGAGCCGAAGAGAGGAGGCATCTAGTTGTGAGAAGAGTCATTAATTCATTAAAGCCTCTCCCTCTCTCTTCCCCTCTCATCCAATGCATCTCTATCTTCATCTCCCCACCTCTGTCTGAGAGGATGTGCAGGCACACAAATCAACTTTCATTCCTCAGTTGCCCTCCTGTCTCTCACACCCAACCTTCGCACTTTTCTTTCACTTTTTTCCCTTTTGTATTTGAAATCTTCCATTGTTTTTATTCACCTTTCACCTACTGATACGTGCAGAGACTCACTAATGTTCAAAACAAAGTAGGAGCTGTCTAGCAAAATTTAAAAAACAACTCAACTTGGATCCATTAGTTAATCAGTAGGAGCTGAAGATGCTCCGCTTCCCCCTCCTGCCTGTATGTCCATCATCCTTCCCACGTCCACCCAACAACTGGATGTCCTCTTAGGCTGGGTCTTTTATGTTTGGAGACCTGTAGGGATTTGAAGAATTCTGATGCTCACAGCAGATGCTTCAATTAGGATTTCACTATAAAAGCATGATAAATTGCAAATTAATGTAGGATAGAAGCAATGCATCTTGATTTCAGAGTTACTCTCAACATGGGTCCTTGATGATGAAAAATCAAAGTGTTCCTTCGTGAGAAGACCACAGACAACTCATAAACGGCTTTATATATTTTACTTTTTGTCTGTGTTGGATGAACTGATGATGACAAAAAAAAGAAATACATAAACATGTAAGAATGTCACTTAGCCTGTGACCTTAACCTCGTCCACTCACGCTGAGACATGTGTTCCATCTGCTGTATATATTGTTTTACAAGGATCTGAGTATTCATCTCAATCATGCCAATGACAACTTATAAATATATATGCACATGCATATTCCTCTTTGGGGCCGGAGTAGGGGCCCTAAAGGTGGCTCCATAGGTTATGTATAGTAGCAGCGCTCCAACATGCTAGCAGGCCTGTCTGGGTTATTAATGACAGCGATAGGCTGGACCTCACACACTCCATCACCCTGTGCCTCACACACATCCTGCTCCTCTAACTAACACACCTGGTGCTACCCCCCCCCCCCCCCCCCCCCCCCCCC
>SSNR01000010.1:1126805-1149908 GCA_006937965.1 Callopanchax toddi | reverse complement strand
CCCCCCCCCCCCCCCCCACTGACATGAGTAGGGTCAATATTTATGCAGTGGTGTGTTTTATGTTACAGTTTATAATTTAATTTTGTAAACATCCGTTTTCACTTAAAGGATTTTTGTGGCCATTTTGGTCAAAGAAGCCAAATGAAGTTGCTCATGATTGATTTATAAAAGCAATCAAATGGTAAAAAGAGGTGAATATGTTTATTAGGCACTGTAACCACTTCATATTAAATCTGGGCTGCAAAAATCAATCCTGTTATAATGAAATTCTGACAGTTTTTCATTTTATTGTTATCCTCCGTGTATTTGTGGTTCTGTTCACCTCTTCAGCCCAGCGGTTGTTCAGCTAAACATCAACATGGATTGAGCATCTCTATTTTATTCTACTTTTGAAAAGTGAACCTTTGTAAACAAGTGCTGCCATTTTGCTGAACTCCCACCTACAAAACAATGGTGCTTTTTAACGTCTATAACAAAGTACAACTAAACATAAAAGAAAAGATTATTGTTTAAGCATAACGCTGTGTGGTAAAGCTAACATGGATCAATGACTCAACATCTAGAAAAAATGTATGAAGCAGAACTTTTTCATGATGTTCATGCTTTGAGTTTGGTGTTAGGTCATACATCCACTAGTGGGCAGTGCAGAGTTCAGATTACACTAATTAGTCTTTCACAGACCTCCACTTCTTCTAATCTAATCACTCTCCTCCCAGGTATTCTTTAGGTCTCTGTCCGTTTGCCCAGGTGAGGTAACATTGTGGGTGTGTTAATAATCAGGGTGTACATCAGTTTTTTCAAGTACCAGGCGTTGATGTTTGACACTAAGCCAGATGTAAATAGATGGTAGGAACTATTTTAATATTCTGAATCTACAGAAATGTACTGATCCTGATCAGTAAAATTTATTCATTTTTGTTGAACAGGTCAAAGTAAAACAATCCACAAAATTTTTCAAATCTTTAAAAAGTCACATTTTTGGGTCTCATGAGAACTTTCAACTTGATGATTTTGACCCATGTGGGAGAAGGTTTGGATCCCAGGTTGAACCCATCTGACTGAAGCTGTTTTTTATTAAAGTGCCCATGACTCCACATTTAAATCACTTTATATTAAACAGGTGTAATCTTTGATGCCTCTAGATTAGCGTTGCACCATTATAACTCAAAATACGCTGTAATTATTTCCTAACGAGCAACTCAGAGATCAGAAGAAAGTGCCGCCTTCCGGTTCTGCTGGGTTTCTCCTTATTTGGCAGCCTGACACTTCTGCTGCAGCAGGGGGCAGTGCCGTCGCGTGAAAGAGAAACGAAACTGAAACTAAACACTACACGGTCTATGGGCAATGGCGGCGGCACTGCCTCGCTCCAGGTGTCGTGAACGTGCATGTGGGAGGAGAATTTACCATATAAGCAAGTCCGGATCACTATGACCTCATAGCGGGCTGGAGTGAAAAAAACTGTTTGAAACCTGGGTCTGAAATCTGGAAGAGCTTCTCACTGGCTGGACTAGGAGACAGATGGACACCGTTTTTTTGCTCTTTCTGGCAGGTTTAAGGTGAGAACTCAACGTTGTAACATGATAGATAAGTCAGAAAACATGGAAAACGATGTCATGGGACCTTTAACTTACCCACCAACTAAAGAATCAGACAATTCTAAACTGTTGGTTTATAAAATCAACTGACATGAACTCAAAGTCTAAGTTCAGTCATTCCAACCAGAGGAGCTCATTTCAGGGTGTGTGTCTGTTCCATCAGGTCATCACTAAGAATGAACTCCTTATTTAAATTCATCCCAACGCAAACCTGCATTTCCCCTCATGACACGTTGTAGTAATTTTTTAAAGTCTTTCTGTTTCCCGTTAACTTGACTGTGTTTTGGAACTGGTTTCTGTCTGACTTTAACTTAATACCACTGACATTTACTGGCATTTACAGCTCAGAGTCAGAGGACAGCCACCTAGAGGAGGGATCAGTTTCGGATAATTCTGTTGATATTTAGGAAGGATCAAAAATTTTGTTACACACATTCCTGTTGTAAAACATTAAGTTGACCATAATGCATTGCAGCTCTGGCATTATCCTCAGGCTATAATTACTTCTGGTAGAGTCACACTGAGATGAAAGACAGTTTCATATTGATGAATCAAAGTCTCAGAAGGAAATGGTTTTAGAGACGTCTCCTCTCTACTGACTGCTGGATTTTAAAAGTGTAGAAAATAATTATAAAGTGGAGATAATAGCAGATTATTATTACAGTAGTTCTTAAATTTAAATTTTTTATTAAAGGTAGGGAAAAGTTATGTATTTAAAATTCTGAGCCCCATTTTTTGTATCTTAGGGGGTAAATAGTTATGTATAAATGACATTAAAATAATTATTGACAAACATGTGAAATCGGTCCACGAATAAGTCAGTGTGGTTAAATGTGAATATCTACATGGATCTATGTTAATAAACTGGAAGCCTTTATCCTACATGTACGTTAGAAAACTGAGCTCTCATATAAAGTTCATTCCACTCCATCACACTAGGTGGCGACATGCACCCTTTCATGCCGGTGTTCCTCCAGTTGTTTGGTCGCATCACACAAATAGTAAACATCCAGAGGAGTTGGCAGGAGTGAAGCAGACTGTGTAAAAGCCGGATACGAACACTGGCTGAAGATATGGACAACACCACTGCAGCTTGTTTGTAATCCTGCTTCTCGTCACTTCTAGAAGGGAAGTCCATCCAGTACGCAGATGAAAACGAGTTCCTACCTCATTATCTGGGTGCTTTAGATCCAGTTCATCTTCAGCCAGACTAACATGTTTACATGCATTTAAAATACAACTTCAGTTCAGTGAACTGTAGCAGTAATTTGGTTTTCTGAGGTGAATGTAAACGACTGACCAACATCATTGAAACTGTTGCCTGAAATAACTTGTTATCTGAAGCAGTGGGTTATGGACTGTGTGTGTGTGTGTGTGTGTGTGTGTGTGTGTGTGTGTGTGTGTGTGTGTGTGTGTGTGTGTGTGTGTGTGTGTGTTGGGGTGGGACTGTTTGACCTTTCCAGTCAACTTTACCAGTAACCACCAAGGGAAGACATTTTGGTTTCACTGCCAAGGACCCCGCGTGTTGTCTTTATCATTTTGGACACCATTCCCAGCAACCTCCTTCAGGCCATTTCTTCTACTATTGTATCAGCATTCACATATGTAATAAATGCTTCACTGCCCTAGGCATGTTTCCATCCATTTTTAAAGACACCTGGGAATCACCAAGCCAGCTCAGAATCCTGATATTGTGTTGGTTCAGGTTTTACATTACTATGTAAGGGAGGGAAGAGAAGAATGGTGTCAAACAGTTTGAGTTCTTCGTTGATTACCGTTGATCCAAATCTGTTCTTGAAATCACCCTACTGTCACCAAGGCTTTAGAAAGCAGCTAGTCCTTATTAATCGTTCCACTTGAAATTCTGATGTGTTTGAAACGATAAAGCATGGCGTTACTAACTGTACTCTTTGAGGTGTTGTATGTCAGTTCTGACGTTCTCTTGGTTTGAAATATGCCTGACTGGCCCTTCTTTCAAGGTGTCATGGTAGAAGCAAACACCTGCTTTCCATGACTGTTCCTAAAGCTCTTTCTAGACCAGGCATCACCAAATGGGGGGGGGGGGGGGGGGGGGGGGGGGGGGGGGGGGGGGGCTTCCAGGATGTCTGACATAAGCCGATGACGCCAATTCTGCTTTTAACTTACAGTCTGTAGGTTTAACTTTTCTGTGAAGATGTTATTATCTTTAGTTTGAACATGAGGCTGAAGAATCCTGACACTTCTACAGTTCAGACAGAGGCTGGGTTTGTAAGGACAGCTGATCTTAACTCCCTCTGATCCACTGTTTGAATCAGCTGTTAGCTGTGTGTAACAAGAAACATTAAAACCTGTTAAAATGACCTAAAAACCATCAGACCTGAGTCACAAACCCAAGAACCAGGAGAGCAGACGAGCTCTGAGCTCATTTTAACAGCTTGGTTTCTCAATATGAGCAGAATGACACTGATAGGTAAATAAACTAATATTAGCCTTTAAAGACCTGTGAACAAGTTACTAAAGTTTCGTCACAAAACTAGAAGAACAGTGTTAAATTAAAACATCAGATCTGTTTCTGATCAAGTTTAACTCCAGGTTTCAGGAGGGACATCAACCTCTGATGTTAAATAAAGTTACCAATAAGAAACGTGTCTACTATTTTAACACTAAAACACATTGATCTGTCAGGACTTCAGCAGAGGTTTGTCTCCCTTTAACTGTTTTCAAAGGCTCACCCTGTTTTAGTAATAATTAGTTTATTTTATTAACCTCATTATAACATGCAGGCTCTGCATCAGGTTTCTGGTTAGTAAAACTACTTTGGGGTGTTTAAACATTAGTATTTATTGTGAGTCTCTGAAAACAACTAAAGTTAAAAGAAGACTAACTTCTGATAAAGTCATTGACAGATAAATGTGTGTTTTTAGTCTTAATATTATTTATTGACCTAATTTTAAGCCACAGCTCTTGTCACTTATACTGAGAAACACAGTTGAGTGACGCGCGCTCCCGTGGCGAACAATCAGTATGATGACGACAGATGTGAGCCCAGCTGTTACTCACGGTCGGTCGGTCAGGTGATCAGAAAACGGTTCCTTCAGCCAAACCAGCTCACCAGGAAATGCTCATAGAGAGTCAGTCCATGCCAGGCTGACACAGAGCGCGGCCGCCGGCCAGTTTTCTGCTTGACTCTACTGCGTTGTGCGGCTGGTTCGGCGCTCGGCCGCGCCCCTCCAAGCTGAACCGAGCTCCGAACCCGGTCCAGTTGAAGGGGTGCGTTCAAGGTGTGCAAGCTTATTGCAGACCCGCGGTAACTCCTCAGGCGTGATTGAGCATCTCCACGGACGCGCGCCCTTCTCCTGCCCGGGGACCGCCGGATCTGCCCACGGTCCGGACTGAACCAGATTTGGGTCCGGACCGGAGTCCACCATTTGGCAATGCCTGAGATAGAGTAAGAAGAGTAGAGACCCCAATCATGGGTCTTAAACAGCCACTTTGAAAGAATGCTCAGAGAGATACAAGAAAAACCAGAGCAGCTAAGGTCCTGATAGGCCTACCCAGTGTCTCAACTATGAAGAAACAGGTGATGGTCAATGAAAGCTGCATTCAGGTCCATCAGAACCAGATCAGAACCTTCTCCTGCAACACTTCCAGTCAGAATGTCACTGAAGAAGAGCTGTGTCAGGAGAATGAGCTCTACAGAAACATGACTGAACTATCAGAGATGTTGTGTTTGTCCAGAGCTGCTGGTAATTCTTTAGCTACAAGCTACAAACTAAATGCCTATCATGATGTGGACAAGCGGTCAGAGTCGTCATCAATGTGAAACTCATCAACAATCTCCAGTCTGGACAGCTTCAGTGGAGGATAAGAGTCTCTGAAGGAAGGACCAGATGGACAGTAACAGCAGGTCCTTACTCCCCATGTCAGCTGTAGTTTAAGCAAAGAAACAGACAGAATTGGTTGAATGACAAGAAAACCAATTACTCGAGTGCAGGTGGAGTGGGCATTTAATGACATCATGCTCAATGAGGTAACCACAGAAGCAGCCTGAGTTAGTGGACGTAGGTTTGAAAAATACAATCACAGCACTCATAAAATTCACTCATGGAGGGGAAGGAAGCAAAAAAAACTGAAGATTTTGGATCTGCACTCCTGAGGCAGCATGGACAGAAATCCTGAAGCTCGGCAGGAAGGAGGAAGAAAAGCTCCTCTCCATGGAAAACATCAGAGGGAAGGCAAGGAGCTGTCGCTGGAGCTTACTAGACAAACCAAGTACAGCCTTATCTTCACCTGGGTGCTCATTTATAAAACTTGCTTACGCACAAAATGGGCCAAAAAGTTGCGTAGGTCACTTTTTACGCAAAATTTGGGATTTATAAAAGAAAACAACGGAAAAATGTGCGCAACTCTAAGCAAACTTTAGACCTTGCGTAAGCACATGTTAGAGACGTGAAACCAGTCAAAGCAGCAGGTCCATCCATCCATCCATCTTCTGAAGCTGCTTATTCCTCCACAGGGGGTCGCGGGGGAGCTGGTGCCTATCTCCAGCGGTCAAGGGGCGAGAGGCGGGGGACACCCTGGACAGGTCGCCAGACCATCGCAGGGCCACACAGAGACGAACGAGACAAACAACCACACACCCACTCACACCTAAGGACAATTTACCAGCCCAATTAGCCTGACAGTCATGTCTTTGGTCTGTGGGAGGAAACCGGAGTACCTGGAGAAAACCCATGCACGCATGGGGAGAACATGCAAACTCCACGCAGAGAGGCCGCAGAGCCGGGACGCGAACCCACGACCTCCTTGCTGCGAGGCAACAGTGCTAACCAACTGCGCCACCATGCAGCCCCAAAGTAGCAGGTGAGATGGAAAAATGTTGAATTTATGACACAATTAAGGACTTGTAGACCCTCGCGCACACACAGAACCAACAATCCGTCTCTAAAAAGAATAAAAATTAAAATCTGAATGAAAATATGTCGCATTTTCGAAAAATATCCCATTATGTTCATCCAGTCGTCTTCAGATTATATAACAAACTGCACTTATTGGTGCATTAATTGTGATTTCTGAGACTTAGGAATCCTGCAGGGACACTTGTGCGTAATGCGCTGGATGCACTGCGCAGCTCAGCCAGTAGTCAGACTCTGGATGAATGGGAGATAGTTTTTAGAGATTTCTAGATAATGACTGGACGATCGATCAGCTGATAGATTCATTAGAGCATCCTATGGATCAACTGGGTCCAGTATTAGATCAACAGAACCATCGGAACCAGTAAAACCCGGTGTCACCGGCCTTTCTGGGGTTTCAACCAGCGATTATTTTATCCAACAGGTTGACTGTTTAACAGGATGAACAGCATGACGTGTCTTCCCCTTTGGATTAAATTAAATGTTGTCATTAAACGTTTCTTAGATCTTCACGATCTCTCTGTCAGTCTGACAGCAGGCGCGCTGCAGCGAGACGTCTCTCGGAGCACTTCCGTTTTCGTAATTCGTCACATTTCACCACCTAATAAAACATGTTTCCGTTCTTCCACTTCACCACAAGCACCTCGAGTTTCAGCCTCTGTAAAATTACGCTTCCTAAACCTCTCTGTTGTCACGATTTACTGTTAAAAGCCAGAAGCCCACCGGCTTATGCATATGGAATTATTCATGAGGTACTTTGCATTGACCGTATATGGCAGAATGTGGGTGTGTAGGAGGAGGGTTCTGACCCAAAAACAGCCGAGCACAGTTCTAGGTCTGAGAGCGATTTATAAAGCAGAACTGCGTGGATCTGTGCGTCCGCAGGGTTTTATAAATCGGAAATGGAATTTGCGTACCTGAAATTTTTTTGCTGAGCTTAAGCAAGTTTTAGTAAGGATTCTACGCAAAGTTTTATAAATGAGCACCCAGAACCTTCTCTTCACCTGGACCAGCTCTCTCCTTTCTTTTCCTTCAAGTTCTGACTGAGTTCAGAGAAACGTCACTTTAGGCACTTGGCATGAATCCTGTTAACCCTCATAGACAACGGGTTGCTAGGGTCATTTTATGTGACTTCATCACACTATCAAGACACACTACTGGCTCACCATCATTACACATCCAGCTCCAGCTCTGTGACTACTGAACCCTGTCATGGTCTGGACCTAAATCACCTAAAGACAGCAGTAGATTTGCTCTTTATCACCAACCAGACCCTTTCTGTCTGTTCAGGTTGTGCCTGCCTAGAGATGAGATGTTAACACTTCTGTAACAAAGAGCAATATTTTTTCAGTTGTCCCAAATATCACATAACATTCAGACTGAACAGGATAACAACAGAATAAAGTAACACTTGGTGTGTTTGAAACATGATATCAAATAATATTACATCATCTAATCCTTTTACAGTCGATCATGGCTGGTCTGATGGTTTGTAGGGCCGTAGCACATGCACTACTGCACTACTGCAGGTGCATCCAAAACACAGTCAGACCAAAAAGTGAGCAACCCACCTGAAGATCAAAACATCAAGCCCTGTTTACTGAGGGAGAGACAAGCAGCTTCAGTTCAAAGGTACAGGACTGGATAAATAGAGAACACAAGACTCCAGATTGTTTATTAACCAAATGATTTATCAGTGTTGCAGGATAAAAACAGAGTGAAACAAGGTGGGAGAATGTTTGAGTAAGTTGGGAGACCTGGACTCCTGCACTGAATTCACCCTGACTGAAGAGGAATGTAGCAGTTTTTGGAGGCACGTTAGCTTTTATCTTTGTAATTCTTCATAAAAACACCCACGACTGCAGTGGTCCCCGAACGCTTTGGCATCTGATCCACAGAGTCACAACAGCAAAGACTTTAAATGTTGTTGGCTGAACTTTATGGAACTTATGAGGGATCAGGGAAAGAGAGGCCGTCTAGCAGGTGGGAAACCAGGGTTCAATCCCCGTCCAAAGCCATGTGTCCCAAGCGTCTTTGGTCAGATACAGAACCCCTAACTGCCTGTTGGGAGCCATTAAACTGGCTCCCCTCTGCTCCCCAGGGATGGGTCAAATGAAGAGAACAAATTCTACTACGTTGTACTGAGGTATACTCGTATGTGGACACTATAGCTAAAAGAAGAGTAAAAGAAAGCATATTAAATATCACATCAACATACTGTACTAAAGTTATACAATTATGGTTAATAGTTTTAGATTTCACATCAATTTCGAATATAATATTTTATTATGAATAATTTTTCAGTTCTATTTGATTTGTGGAGATCATTTCAAGACCCACACCTCTGTCTTACCTGACCCACAGTGGGTCCCATCCCCAGCTTGAACCATGACAGTTATAGAACCATGACAGGACCAAGAGACACAAAGAGGATCTCAGCCTGTCTGAACGTTGCTGCTTGTTACAAACTATTTTGTAAATCTGGCTAGAAAAACATTCAAATACGTAAGATGGAGATTTTTAAAAGGAGCAACAAAAACTTTAAGTTGCAAGTTGGTCTTAATGATTCATTAAACGAACCGGGCTCAAAGTTTTGGTTCTCATCTGAGGAGGTTTATCAGTGTGAGATAGAACATTTGACCCACCAAGCTGTAGAGGTCAAAATTTGGTCCTCGACAATTTTGAAAGTTCCTGGGAAGAGAAACAAAACAGTGAAGTCCAGTTGTCTTTTCTAAACCTGTACAGTAGGAAGTGTCTTACCCAAGACAACAACAAAATGACCCAGAAGGAGCTGGTATCAAACCAACAACCCTCCAGTTACAAGACCAACGCTCTACCTACTGAGCTGCTGCTCTAGACGGACAGTGTGTGTCATTAGAGGAATCTAGAATGTCCCTCTGATAAACAGGATCTCTCTAGGAGTGAGTGAAACTGATAGAAGTCAGTATTTGTTCCTAGAGACTCTAAGCGGTGCATTTCCATGATATCCCACATGAGTAGAACATTAGACACTATAATCTGAAACCTTCACTGATGGTTGTTCTGCTTCTTCTCAGCTGCTTTCTAGTGCTGTAGCCGGTGCAGAGTGCACAAATAAACGAGGAGGAGAGGACGCATGGCCTTGGATTGACAGGGGCATGAAAGGCCACAAAAGGTGGAGAAATATCAGCACAAGGGCCAACAGAGGCAGGTGTTCATGTGAGTGTGTTTAGGGAGGCATGATAGAGTGCAAAAGAGAGGTGGGGAAGTAAAAGCAGAGACCACAGAGAGCTGAATGAAAACAGAGGCTGAGAGGAATCCTGATTTTTCATTTCAGCTGGTGAACCTGATGCTTCAAGATCAGACAATCAGACCTGATGGCTTTGGGAGGCTCAGTCAGCTTAAGGCTTGGAAAATGATGGGAAGATGATAAGGAGGGTAAGTAAATCTCAGCAAGGATAGAGCAAGATGGAGTAGGAGGAGTTGGAAAGAGAAATAATATGAGGGTAAATAACAGCAACACAAAAGCACAAAGGATTCAGAACTGGAATTGCAAAACCATTCTGGAAGAGGAAGTGGGAAGGTTTTACTGCTCATGACAATATGTGATTGGACGTTGTTTAGAGTCACGAAACAGACCCTGTGCTTTAACCCTTCTCTAGGCATAAACCGCAGAGTCAGAGGTGAAGGGCAGCAGGACAGATGGTCGGATGAAATGATGGGATTTATTTTTGAAGAACGCTATCAGCATTGGGTTTGTGTGTCCTTCACCCCAGTCCCATAGGAATAGCATTAAAACACGTCCTTCCCACCCTCCCTACCCCTTTTCTCCCTCTCTGTCTCCTTTTCTCTCCACCCCCTCTCTCATTAAAACTGTGCGCCTCAGCTTCTAATTAAATCCCACTTGAAAGTCTTAAAAGTCAGACTCAGATTGATTCAATTTGCATTTCTGAACAGGGAACATTGCCTAAAAGGATTAATAAATTGGTTGAAAATGCCGCTTTCTGCAATGTGCTGTTGTTGCTTGTAAGACAACACCCCTCCACTACCTCTTTTTACTTGCATTCTTTTACTATTTGCAGATACATTCATTCTCACTCCTTCACATGCATGCACAAACAGGGCCCCTAAAAGCAGTGAACCTGGGTGCCCATTTATCCATTTGTTCACACACACACACACACACATGCACACACACACACTCCTTTCTGTGATTTCAGCCTTCAGTTGTCAAATGAATTCACATGTTTGCAAAGAAATAAAAACGGCTTTAAAATGGCTTTAAAAGCAGTGAACACACACACACACACACACACACACACACACACACACACACACACACACACACACACACACACACACACACACACACACACACACACACACACACACACACACACCACATCTTGCACCTGCAAGTACACACTTTCTCAAGCCTAAATGCAGACACTCAAAGCCTCACCACATTCAGCAGCAGCGTAACACTGTTGGCAGGCGTCCAGAACGTGATGGAAACATACAGATAAGGCTGGGGGAGGCACAAAGCAAACAAGAGCAATACAGACAAAAATCAGGGGGGCAATTGCTGAAATGATGCACACTGCAGAATTAAATAGCAGTATGAAAACTAGCATGGAGCATTTCTGTGATGTTGATGTGCAGTTAATGAATCACTTGGGTTATAGTATGCTGCTGCTAGAGGAGGTCAAGAACTCTGACCTGTCAGGTTAAAGCTGCACTCGGTAGATTGGTAAACAATGTAGCTTTTAACGGGTTTTTTTCATGCCTCTTGTTCTAACATAGTATAGCTATAAATATATTGTGGCGATTAAAAAAAACACCAAAAGAAATCAATAAAGTAGTTGTCCAGCAGTTCTCTAAAAACTTCAGCCAATCCTATCCTTTGGACCGAACAATAGGATTGGACAATCCGGCTGTCTGTCTCGCTGAAGCGCTGCACTTCCTCACTGCTTGGATCCTCCATTAATGCATCCTGGTGCATTTTTCAGCAGAACATCCCAGAAGTGAGAGAAGTACAGAAACAGTCGACTGTTAGCGCTTCCATTTTAGGAAAAAATACCAGAGTCCCAAAAAGAAACACATCTTTTCAGCTAGCAGAAATCTAAAAACGTTTGGACGTAGAAAGAGGAAAAACCTGGGGGAACGTCTCAGCTGGAGTTTGTCTCTGTATTGTTTCTGAGACAACGAGCGGTGGCATGTCGGAGGAGGCTGGTCTACAGATTTTACCCGATGGGAGGGGTGAGAGCTCTGAGACGTGTTTGTTAAAAATAGCTAGCGATACCTAGCTTGTTTACCAATCTACCGAGTACAGCTTTAAAGTAGGTCTACTAAGCTGAAGACCTCACGGACCCTTAAAGAATGAATTAGAAAGACTAAAATGGTTCCATGATACAAACACAAAAATGACCTCACCTTACTTTCCTGTCCTCATCCAGGTCTGGGTCGCAGGGGCAGCATCCCCAGGGCATCCCAGACCGTCCTCTTCTCTGCCACCTCACCAGCTGGGACCACAAGGCATTCCCAGGTTAGCCTGGAGATGTACTTCCTCCAGGTTGTCCTGGGTCAACCCAGGGGCCTCCTGCTGGCTGGACATGCCCAAAACACCTCCCCCTCCTCCCAGGAGTCCTGGCCAGATCCTGAACCACCTCACCTGGCTTCTCTCGATATGGAGGAGCAGAGGTTCTACTCTGAGTCCTTCCTGAATGTCCAAGCCCTTCACCCTATCTCCAAGGCTGAGCCCAGACACCCTGTGGAGGAAACTCATTTCAGCTGCTTCTATCCATATTCTTTTTCTTTAGTCATTACCCAAAGCTCATGACCCTAGGTGAGGACTGGGACAAGGATCAACTGGTAAATCAAGACCTAATCAAAAAATAATTCTGATACAAACACAAAAATGACTCCCTCTTAAATCTACCTTTGATCATTCATAAACCCCCAAACAAGCCAACCTCACATCACAGTGGTGTGACCTGACATAACAATCCAGCAACAGAACCAAAGAGGAGAGTATCTAGGGCAGGCATGTCCAAATGTGGCCCTCAGAGTGATTTTGTGTGGCCCTCAGCTACATTTGAAAAGTTATATCATTTAGTTTTCCTGCAGGATTTTGATGCAGATATGCTTTATGACATTTTTTAGATTTTTACTAACATAAAACGCAACAAACAAAAAATCCAAGTCAATTAAAATATTTTTAAATGCAAAATTTTCCATTCAATCAAAATATTCAATTTTTTTTAGATAATTCAAGAGATATTGAGATTCCTACTTTATTTCCTGGTAATAAGAACCACAAATCCTCACTGACTTTTACCAAAAAGCAGACTTGTGAGCTCTGTTCATAAAGCCTGACTAAATCCAGCAACAGGACCGAAGAAAGACCCAGATCCTGGTCTTGTTGCTGAGGATGGAACAAAATGCAGTTTCTAGAAACCTAAAAACAGTCGACCAATCAGATCCAGTGAATTTGATGCTTTTAATTATTGAGTCAAACATCCAAGATCCCTGTGTCATATTGACAAAGACTGTCCATTAAAATGTTGCATTTATAATGAATTTTTGAGCAGAACAAAATAGGTTTTGCATGTTTCTTTTAAGAAATATTCTAACTTTTGTGGCCCTTGAGGACTTGACACTTGGTGATTTTGGCCCTCATGTTGAAAAGTTTGGATACCCCTGGTCTAGGGTCTGGTGGTGGAGGTCAGAGGGTCTGGTGGAGGTCAGAGGGTCTGATGGAGGTCAGAGGGTCTGGTGGAGGTCAGAGGGTCTGGTGGAGGTCAGAGGGTCTGGTGGAGGTCAGAGGGTCTGATGGAGGTCAGAGGGTCTGATGGAGGTCAGAGGGTCTGATGGAGGTCAGAGGGTCTGATGGAGGTCAGAGGGTCTGGTGGAGGTCAGAGGGTCTGATGGAGGTCAGAGGGTCTGATGATGTCTCAGTAGCCCTATCAGCATGTGAATGGTTGGCTGATGTAAAGCTAATTAATTAGCGCTATACAAATGTGAGACATTTATATTTACAAAGAAAAAATGTTGAAATAGCCTCACTCTACCACTAGGTGGGAAAAGCATCCACATTAACGATGTCTCAAAATCCAGAGAAATTACATTTTTAGTAAAGATTCTCCCACAGCTTGTATTTTTTTATTGATACTGTTTACAGTTTTTCTGTTAACAGGAATTTCAGCACACAATAAACCTTTCATTGTGACAGGATGACGATGAAGTGAACCAAGCTTTTCCCTTCTTGACGTCAGCAGGGTAGAGATTTGAAACCACCCATTTTAGCATTAGCTCAAAACACATTTCCCAAAAATGAGTATAAGGAAGTGAAAACGGTGAAAATATTTGAACATTTTTGGGTCTCAGACACAGTCTTTGGGACTGATATTGTGGAGAAGTCGAAGGACGACACAAAAGTTTCACTCACATCTTTAATCACTCCAACTCTGAGCTCTGTGCTCAGAGCAGGCGGCTATATGCAGCAGTGAAGTGTGAAGTGTCAACAACATTTACAGAAAAACATTCACATGGTTCTGAAATATACAGTCACAGGAACCTGAGTGTGAGTGCAACCTCTTTGTGGGCCACCACAATATGACTGTTAAAAGATCTTTAGAAAGTTAAGTTTGCATAATACGGGACCTTTAAAATCTTTATGTCTGATAGTGAATACGATGCTTCATTCTGGAGGTAGAAACACTACCACCAGCATTCAGACATCTTCAGACCTGTGATCACTACATCAAACCCCTGAGTCACTGCCTCCCTTACAGGTTATTAAAATGTTCATTTGTGATGAATAAAATGCAGCATAAGCTAGTTTTAAAAAGTACACAAAGAAAAAAAGAGCTCCTAATTTTACATGAATAGGTCAAAAGCACATGTTTGATCAAAGTTTAAAAGACTATACATGCAAATGTTAAAAAATATGTATTTTTATATTTTCTGTCAAATCAAAACCAGACACCTTTCTGTCCTTGTTCTAAGCTGTTTGTAACCATTCTGTGTCTGTTGGCCTAAATATGATCAGCTTTGTGATGACTGGGTCTGTAAAAACCTCAGGTCTTCGAAACAGACGCTGTTTAAGATAAAATAATTCTAAGATTGTTTATTTTGAAATATAATCATGTGTGAAAACTAGGAACTCTGCAGCTGCTTCATTCAAGCTTTCATGAAGTGAAACTGGAACTCAGGTGTTGAGTTGATGTCCAGAAGACCAGTGTGAAGTTCTGGAGCTGGACCTGAGACAGTGATGCTAAATAAAACGTGACATGAATTATTTTTGAGCTGCCTTTGTTCTTTAGGATGAATTAGAGATGTCTCAGAGCCTTTCCTGGTTGCTGCACCACAACAGATATATATAGTATAATATAGAATATATAGCATTTCTTATATTATCCTCACAGCTCTTGATTGCTGAAGGGACATGAATGATTCACTACAGATGTAACAGGAAACGTTCCCACGGGTTTTAGTCTGAAAGAAACTGTTTCCATTAAAAAAGTCATTAACCAGAAATCAGCAAGGCATCATGGGTCATAGAAATAAAGTGGGTATCATGTTTAAAAAATAGCTTCATAGTGGGACAACGGTCTATGGATTTTGTCAGTGTATTGAACTATTAGATCATTTCAGTGGATACGTTCAGTGAGTTCGTTCTGTCAGCAGTAGGAGTGCATCTACACACAGCTGCTGCATGCACACAGGAAGTAGAACACGCAACGTTCTTGCTGAATTAGCCTGCAGACCCCCCCACCCCCAGGAGACAGTAGTGTTCTTGTTATGCTGAAGCCTGCAGAGTTAATGTGACAATCGATGCTGAATATTGTCCTAATGAAAGCTTTCCTTTAGAGGTGAGTTTATCTTGTTAAAATGTTAAAGTTAAGCTTAAAATGAGCCAGTGTGGCTGTCAGGAAGCGTCCAGGTCCCGCGTTGGGACTCAGCACATTGTTTTGCTATGAGACTCAAATGATCTCTTTACATGAAGACATTAAAGGAGATGAATATTGCTTTAAATTCAACAGTTTGTGCTTTTAGCAGATGTTGTCTTTGTTAGTGGAGGATGTTGTGTGGCTTCAGCACCATGTGACCCCTCCTCACTGAGGTCACTGTGTCTTCCTGTGTTGACCTCATGTTGAGGACACCAACGAGGAACCAGAGCGACTCGTCACTCAGAGCAACACTGACCCCAGGTGGTCGTTTTACAGCATTCTATTAAACACAGCACAATTCTGCTTGAACTCTTACATTAATTGTATTATGTTGATTTTATTCTGCTTATACTCATTATGAAGAGCCTTAGGAGCAGGGCCGGATCTAGCCAGCCCTATTAAGGGGGGCAGGTAGAATATCCGGGGGGGGGGGCGAGTCTGTACATGCTAAGAATTTTTTGGTCATCACATCCTCCCAATCCCTTAAATGCATCAAAAACTACACCACTATCATATCAGTTCCTCTATCCATAGATTTATTTTCATATTTGATCCCTACCCTCTGCATTTACCCAGGATTGGGACCTGCACAAGTAGGACACTGGCTGATGCCCTGTTGAGGCTGCATTGACCTGTTTAGTTTTATTTTATTTATTTATTTATTTGTTCTTTTTGTGTTTTTATGTTTGTAATTTGTTCTTTTTATGTTTTGTTTTTTGTTCTTTTTGTGTTTTGTTCTTTTTTGTGTTTTTTTGTTTTGTTTTTTTTTCTTTGTGTTTTTTTGTTCTTTGTGTTTTTTTGTTCTTTGTGTTTTTTGTTTTGTTTTTTTGTTCTTTGTGTTTTTTTGTTCTTTGTGTTTTTTTGTTCTTTGTGTTTTTGTTTTGTTTTTTTGTTCTTTGTGTTTTTTTGTTCTTTGTTTTTTTGTTTAGTTTTTTTGTTCTTTGTGTTTTTTTGTTTTGTTTTTTTTCTTTGTGTTTTTTTGTTTTGTTATTTTGTTCTTTGTGTTTTTTTTGTTTAGTTTTTTTGTCCTTTGTGTTTTTTGTTTTGTTTTTTGTGGGTTTTTTTGTTCTTTGTGTTTTTTGTTTTGTTTTTTTGTTCTTTGTGTTTTTTTGTTCTTTGTGTTTTTTGTTCTTTGTGTTTTTTGTTTTGTTTTTTGTTTTGTTTTTTGTGGCTGCTTGGTGGCGCAGTTGGTTAGCACTGTTGCCTCGCAGCAAGGAGGTCGTGGGTTCGCGTCCCGGCTCTGCGGCCTCTCTGCGTGGAGTTTGCATGTTCTCCCCATGCATGCGTGGGTTTCCTCCGGGTACTCCGGTTTCCTCCCACAGACCAAAAACATGGCTATCAGGCTAATTGGGCTGGTAAATTGTCCTTAGGTGTGTGTGGTTGTTTGTCTTGTTCGTCTCTGTGTGGCCCTGCGATGGGCTGGCGACCCGTCCAGGGTGTCCCCCGCCTCTCGCCCCTTGACCGCTGGAGATAGGCACCAGCTCCCCCGCGACCCCCTGTGGAGGACTAAGCGGCTACAGAAGATGGATGGATGGAGGGTTTTGTTTTTTGTTCTCTGTGTTTTTTGTTTTGTTTTTTTGTTCTTTGTGTTTTTTGTTTTTTTGTCCTTTGTGTTTTTTGTTTTGTTTTTTGTTCTTTGTGTTTTTTGTTTTGTTTTTTTGTTCTTTGTGTTTTTTGTTTTGTTTTTTTGTTCTTTGTGTTTTTTGTTTTGTTTTTTTGTTCTTTGTGTTTTGTTCTTTGTGTTCTTTTTTGTTCTTTGTGTTTTTTGTTTTGTTTTTTGTTCTTTCTGTTTTTTTGTTCTGTTTTTTTTTGTTCTTTGTGTTTTGTTGTTCTTTGTGTTCTTTTTTGTTCTTTGTGTTTTTTGTTTTGTTTTTTGTTCTTTGTGTTTTTTGTTTAGTTTTTTGTTCTTTGTGGTTTTTTTGTTCTGTGTTTTTTGTTCTTTGTGTTTTTTGTTCTTTGTGTTTTTTGTTCTTTTTTGTGTTTTTGTTTTTCTTTCTTTCTGTGTCATTCATCAGTAGCTACTTTGAATGAGGACAAATGGAAGAGAGCGCTCACTCTGACCATTTTTCACTGAAATATTTTTGAAATGTGTTATTTCTGCATGCAGTCGCGTTTGGGGGGGCAGTCATGGAATTTGGGGGGGCAATGTCCCCCTTGCCCATGCCTATATCCAGCCTCGCTTAGGAGTGAGTTAAAGCCACGAGCTCGTTCTACTCCATCTGCTGCTTCGTTTGCTCCATTAGTGAAAATGTGCTTGAATTCATTCAACTATTTATTCAGGAAATGACACAGAAAAAGAGACGACCTCAAAACAAATGTCTGTTTTTGAAGTTTGTGGCTGATAGAACAGTTCATAATACTCCGAGTTCAGCATTTTATGCATCATTTGAACTCTAAAAATCATCCTAAGACAGAAAAGGAGGATTTGGTGTTTTTCTCTTTACTTGGTGTGAAGCGTGACACCTGTGACGAGTGAGTGAGCCTCTACACAAACCTTCAGAAATTATTTATTTAGTGTCTGTTTTCAGACAATACCCCTCTGACCAGCAGGTCTAACACTGGGTAGATATTTGTTGACATTTAGTCCTTATAAAACATGCACTGAATTGAACAAACCATACACACCAGAAATAAACTAAAGAAATCACAGGAAAGAAGATGTTTACAGAAAAAAGTGATGTCATTATTATGATACTTGTACACTGTGATTACCATATTATTATGTAACCCTACTTGCTCCAAATTACTCAAAAATTCAAAAAATGCTTTTATATTACATTTTTCTAGGCATCAAGATAAAGGAGTTAAAAGCTTTCTGATAATTCTCCTTTCTGAAATGATTGATTTAGAGATATTGGAGTAGAATTCAGTAGGTTTCCTGTCCCGTTTAACCAGGAAGTTGTGACTTCTAAGTCTTTTTGTCTGTTAATTTTACTCTTTTATTTTACAATTATGTTCAAAATAAACTAAATTAAAATTCTTCCTTCTGAAATCAATAAATCAGTTGTAAAAATACTTGTCCCACATAATCTGTAACAACATTTAAGATTCAGGAGAAACAACCTTAAGGTAGGAAGTTAAGACACAACATGGAGGTATGATTTTTATTTTGGTTGATTTAAACGAAGACTCTCCCACGCTGTGGTGATAAGAGGCTAACATGAAGCTAAGGTGAGTGGATTGAGGCTCTTATACGGTTCACATCAGGATCATTTGCCCTGATTCTCCTGCTGTAGCAGCTCCTCTGAATGAGTTGAAATCACTTTTGAAAACTCATCTTTTCTCCTTGGCTTTTGACTAGATGATGATTTTATTTGTTTTAACTTTTAGTTTTTGATTTTATCTTTTTATTGTGGCTGTTTTTATGTTTCAAGTGTTTGTTTTGACTTGATGTCACAGTTATCCTGTTAATGCACAAAACATGAAGACATAGGAGATGAATATTGCTTTAAATTGAACAGTTAGTGGTTTTAGCAGATGTTGTCTTTGTTAGTGGAGGTCGTTGTGTGGCTTCAGCACCATGTGACCCCTCCTCACTTTGGTCAGAGGGTCCCACAACACAGACGCTCTTTATAAGAAGGGCCAAAGCCGCCTCCACCTCCTGAGGAGGCTGCGGTCCTTTGCAGTGAGCACCATCTGCTTAGGACGTTTTACCACTCTGGTGTTGGCTCTACTGTCCACTACGCTGTGGTCTGCTGGGGAGCAGACTGCTCCGACCGGGACCAGAGGAAACTGAACAGCTGGTCAGGAGATCCAGCTCAGTTCTTGGCTGTCTGCTGGACTCTGAGGAGGAGGTGGTGACAGAAGGATGTTGGAGAAGCTGACCTCCATCCACCTGCCTGCCTAAGCAGCTCCTTCAGTGGCAGATTGAAACATCCACAATGTAAAACAGAGCGTTACCGCAGATCATTTATCCCCACAGCTGTAAGGCTGAACAACTCCACTGTTTAGTTTCATTCTGATCTAACTCAGTAGGGTCATATCGCTACATTGCTGTACAGTTTGTTAATTCACTATTGCATTCTGTTTTTATATTGATATTCTAATATCAGCTGATTTCTGTACAGCCTGTAAATTCACATCTGTATTTTATCTCAGACTCTTATATTGTCTCTGTGTGTCATCATGTGAAATTCGTGTGTCTCATTTACTTGCTTTTTATTCTTGTGTGTATGCTGCTGTGACGAGTGAATTTCCCCACTGTGGGATCAATAGTCATTCTATGTTTATGTGGTTTACTTGTTTTTATTCCTGTTACGGGTGGCTGTTGGAGGAGGAGGATTTTCAGTCTGTCCTGCGGCTGTTCAGCACCCTGGACAGCGGCGTGCTGACATGCCGCTCAGCTGCGGCAATCTGCTGATGCAGATTGTGTTTGATCAGGACTTGTCCTCAGATAAGATAAAAAGAGGAAGCTCTCAGTACCGAGGGCGACTCAGAGCGGTACTGACGCCCCCAACTAGACGAGAGAGCGAGAGCAAAGACAGTAAATTAGTGTTCGTTTCATTTTAGTGCAGGAGTCTGCAGCTCTGTTTAAAGAGCCTTTTTGTTTAGTGCGTCGTTTTGTTCGTAATATCCTCCTTAGTCGAGCGCCCTTAGTTTAGTATTTAGTGTAGTTTATCAGATAATCTTTAGTTTAATATAGAACTTAGTTTCTTATAATTCTTAGTTCAAATAGGGCTTCAGTTTAGTTAGAGATAATACATAGTCCTTAGTTTAGAATTTATTATCAAAATAGTGATTTATTTGATTTATTCTGGGTTGTAGAATTATTTTCCCCTGCGTTTTGTGTTTGATTATCCTCCCTTTTTAGTTGAGTGTTTTATTTTGTTACTAATAACTTCTTTTGTTTCAGCAGTGCCTCTTCCTGCTTGTTTTCAGAGGGAGTGTCTAATAAACTTTTTGTTTGTTGTTGTTAACATCGTACACCTTGTCTCTGGAGCACTTTTTGTTTTATCCCTTGGTTTTACTCCTAGACAACAAAAGGGGTCGTAACAATTCCCCTTTTGTCATTTTAACATTCCTGTTTGTACCCTATTTTACTGTGAAGCACTTTGTGCCTGTACTGGTTGTTAAAAGTGCTTTGTAAATAAAGTTGGATTGGATCCTAAAGATGCCCCTGATTACAGTCATGGCTCTAGACCATCTGACTGCAGGGGTTCCTGGGTACAAAGTGCCCCCCTCAAACCTTCATGGCTTCAAAGGGAAACTTAGCAGTTTTGCTGATAATGTAGAAATTTACATTTTCTGGTAAAAATAATTTATCAAGAAGCTACATGACTCGCTAGCTTATGTAAATACATGCTGCTTCATCTCACCTCCACCAGGACAACACACACACACACACACACACACACACACACACACACACACACACACACACACACACACACACACACACACACACACACACACACACACACACACACACACACACACACACACACACACACAAACCCTTCTCAAAGCTCCTGAAGGTATTTTGGAGCAAAAATCAATTTGGGCAAAACTGTAAGTGTAACTAATGTAAATGTAAACTGTACTTATTGACTCAAAGGATATAACTTGTGTACTTGTACATAAGGATTTGAAGAGGTGTAACTTGTTTTGTGTTTGTGAAAATCCACATTTATACATGGATACTTCTCTGTGACTAAACTTCTGAAATTAAAAATGAAAAGTTTATTATTATTATTTCAAATTGTATTCTAATGAAACTGCACTGAATGAAGTTGTGTGTTTAGTCTTAATTTTGAGACTTAATTTTACTTGAACAACATTACCTGAGACCCATCACCCCTCTAAAAATGTGAATAAAGGTTCAGTGGATTGAATGGAGCTCCGTACAGGAGGATCAGACACCAGGAGGCAGTAAAGTCCTGTCTTTACCCAAGAAAGAGAAATCTGACCAATAAAGAGAAGGAAGAAGGAGGAGGAGAGAAAACAGAGGGGATGGAGCTGCTCCTCGTTTCTTCTAGAGGAGGTGAAGCAGCTCAACTTAACCATCACAGTCTGCAGCATCAGAGTTTACAATCATTACTCCTGGTTTAGACAACATGAAGGAATTCTTATTTTAGGTTCCAATTCCATTAGTTCCTAGTGTCCGTCTGCTGCTGACCATTCCAAGTTCCACACACTGAGACGGAGACGCGTTTACGCGTTGAACTGTGCCATCATGGCTTGCCCAACCAAACAATAAAATACTGTGTCGGCTCCGCCATTTCGACTTCTTTATTCCACAAAAACATAACCCTGAACAGTCAATTTATAACATACATGCAAATCACCAGTGCACTGGTGATTTCCTCTACAACATTTCAAAATAAAACTAAAATACTTAAATGGCGCTTACACTTATTGTTATTAATTCATCAGCATCAAAGACATCATGGATGGTGAAACAAATCAACTCTTTCCTTCTGATCAATCAGGACTTATTTAGTATTCATTGATTCATTAAGATGTCAGGATAGTAAAGATGATGATGTCATCACTTTACGTGATCATCTGAATAAAACAGAGCTCAGAATTGAACTAATAAAACCAGATGATGTCATCATTTAACAGAGTTAAAACTCATCAAATAGATCAAAGGAGGAGAAGATTCCAACTTTAGGTCAGAATGACTGATGGTTATTATATGATGACCTGTTGTTGGTGCTTCAGAGTTAAACCTAATGAGAACGATTTGATTAGAAAAAGATTCATCTGATTATTATTTATATATTCTCAAAGAGAAAGGAAAGGTCTGACAGCCACACAGGATAAAAAACATCACGATTTCAGTTCAAACGCTGAGAAAAAACCAGAATAAAGTTGAAACATCTTAAAACAGTGAATTATTTTCAGATAAAAGTCAGAATTCTGTTTCCAGAAAACCCAACCTGTGATAGCTGGGACTTCAGCCAATAGAAACGAGTGATTAAACTACCTGAGATCAACGACGTCTCTGATTGGCTGAATCGAGACTTCTCTACACTCAAGGGAATTAGCAAAAAAAAAAGGATAAAGTCCTCATTAATAATTTCACATACATAAAAACTCACCAGTGAGCATTGAAATACATCCACATTTCCTCCTGCTTTTTTCAATTTTCCGTCTTTATGAGAGATTTATTACATTACATTTGTTCAGATGATCTTTGGGACATTTTATGTAAATAAAAATACTGATTTCTGTCAAGTTTGACTTGTTCTATACTGGCAATTGGGCATTTTCTGAATAGATGTTCAAGCTACAGTCTGGAGTATTTATTTGTGTATCAAAGTTTTCTAAATGTTTTAAATGACAGTTCTATGGTCTATGGGTAGATTTACACAACATCTGTTATTCTCCAAGCCCCTCCTTCCTCCCATAAACCCCTATGATTTCACACAGAATTTTTTATGCAAATAAATTCAAGTTTCTACACTGTCAGCGGTCAGTCAACGTGCATGCGCATCACGCAAACCTGTAGAGGTGGGGTCGTACATAGGTGCCTTCCTGTTTACAGTCGTCATACTGGAAGAAAGTTTGGCTACAAAGTTAGCCCTCCTCTGGCTACCAAGGGCTACATCAACTTCAGAAAGAAAAACAAAGAAAAGCTCAGACAAAAAAACACATTAGAGACCGGAGTGGCGTGATGCACAATTGTAGAAGTAGGGTTAGACGTGTGTGTGTGTGTGTGTGTGTGTGTGGGGGGGGGGG
>SSNR01000010.1:1086219-1126795 GCA_006937965.1 Callopanchax toddi | reverse complement strand
GGGGCCTTATGACGATAGATTCAAAAAGTTCTCTCTCGCTCAAATACTCCAGACTGCAGCTTTAAGCTAAGAATAACTCTTACCGTCTTAAATCACAAGAAAAATATGTGCAACAGATATTGATCTAGTGGACATGGGGGCCACTGAGGAGATTCCTACCTAGGGCCCAGAATTTTGTGCTACATCCCTGTATCTACACTACCCAGTTTCATTCATCCAGACATTCAAATCAACACACTTTATTCAGTCAGTTAAACCTCTTTTTCTCAAGAAATCACTGCTTCAGCTTCTCATTTGAACCCAAAACAATCCATGAGCTTCTGAGGGGGTTATAATCCAGGAGGCTAATCTGTTAGACTCTGCTTTGCTCTGTTTCTTCTCTCTGATTCTCATTTCCCCCTCACACTGCTCCGTTCGTGTGAGAGGCAGGCTGATTCGTGGGCCTACTGTAACCATGGAAGGGAAATAACTGTAAAAACGCCATGAATTAACAGAAAAGTTTCAAGAAAAAGTTTAAACTCTGTTTTCTGTTGAACATTTGCACATACTGATATGGTTTTTCATTTTTAGCTAGCAGCCGCATTGCTCTCTTCCTCTGCCCCGTGGATTTGATTGATCGTTGTTTTGATCAACCTTGACTATGATTTATCAAGCTTTCTCATGTTCATTTATCTATTTAGCACGCCAACACCCACTTACCATCACTTGTGCATATGAAGCTGAATTTCACACAACTGAATGTCTAAAAATGTGATTTTCAGGAAAGTGCATGATAGCCAAAAACCTGTGTAGAAATACTAATGTGATGTATGTACCATAGAGGTTGGTGTTTAAAGGCTGCATGGTGGAGCAGGTGTTAGCACTGCTGCAAGGAGGTCACATGTTCAAAACACGGCTGTGGCCTTTCTGTGTGGAGTTAGCATGTTCTCTCCATGCATGCGTGGTTTCCTCCAGGTTCCTCCACAGATCACCTCATGCCAGATAGGGTGATTGTTAATTGTGTAAGTCGCTTTGGATAAAAGGTTCTTCTAAATAAATAAACATAAAGATGAAATGACCAGAACCTGAGAATGCCAATGCAGGAATGTGAGGCTGTGCTGATTAAAAAGAGCCGCTCAGATCCCGGTCCGGAACAGCCCAAAGTCACCAAAGGTCCACTGGGGAAATGTATGCCCAGTGGTCACATCAGTCCAAATCAACAGCATGATGGTGCCATCAGCATGAGTGGCTCGGTGCGGACCCCTGTCCAGGAGAGGGGGAGCACCTGTGTAAGTGTTGCTGTTACAAGTTTTTTGCACAATTCATTGTTTCTGTTTATGAGTGAATATTTCATTTCCCATGTAAATGTAGCTTAAAGTGCATTAGATTTCATATTTTGTGTTCAGTAATCGGGTGCGGCCCCTTTACAAGGCTGTGAATTCTCTGTAACAAAATCTCACTTGAACTGAATGTAATCTTGTGAGATTTCACCACATGTGGAATATACAGCTAGTGTGTGAGCAAAGAGAAGCACGGAACCTTGCTAATGCTAAGAAAACTATATTAAGAGTTCAAAACAGAAAAACGGTGTTGAAATGGCATCAATGGACAAAGAAATCTCTTTTCAGGACAAGCAGACAACGAGGTATTTGTGGATTTCTCGTCTCGTCTTTTTCCGCTTATCCGGGTCGCAGGGGCAGCATCCCAATTAGGGAGTTCCAGACGGTCTTCTCCCCAGCAACTTCTACCAGCTCCTCCGGCAGGATCCCAAGGCGCTCCAGGGCCAAACCAGAGATATATTTTCTCCAGCGTGTCCTGGGTCGACCCGGGGGCCTCCTGCCAGCAGGACATGCCTGAAACACCTCCCTGGGGAGGTGGAACAAGATGCCCGAACCACCTCAACTGGCTCCTTTCGACATGGAGGAGCAGCGGTTCTACTCCGAGACTCTCCCGAATGTCCGAGCTCCTCACCCTATCCCTAAGGCTGAGCCCGGCCACCCTGCGGAGAAAACTCATTTCGGCCGCTTGTATCCACGATGGAGGTAGATCGATCGGTAAATCGAGAGCCTTGCTTTCTGGCTCAGCTCCTTCTTCACCACAACAGACCGGTTCAGCGTCCGCATCACTGCAGACGCTGCCCCAATCCGCCTGTCGATCTCCAGCTCCCTCCTTCCCTCACTCGTGAACAAGACCCCGAGATACTTGAACTCCTCCACAGGATCTCTCTCCCGACCTGGAGTTGGCAAGCCACCCTTTTCCGACCGAGAACCATGGCCTCAGACTTGGAGGTGCTGATCCTCATCCCAGCCGCTTCACACTCGGCTGCGAACCTCCCCAGCAAGAGCTGTAGGTCAGAGCCTGATGAAGCTAGGAGGACCACATCATCCGCAAAAAGCAGAGACGAGATTCTCCTGTCACCAAACTCAACACCCTCCACACCACGGCTGCGCCTAGAAATCCTGTCCATAAAGGTTATGAACAGGACCGGTGACAAAGGGCAGCCCTGGCGGAGTCCAACCCTAACTGGGAACAGGTTCGACTTACTGCCGGCTATGCGGACCAGACTCGCACTCCTCTGGTACAGGGACTGAATAGCCCTTAACAAAAGACCATCCACCCCGTACTCCTGGAGCGCCCCCCACAGGGTGTCCCTGGGGACACGGTCATAAGCCTTCTCCAAATCCACAAAACACATGTGGATTGGTTGGGCAAACTCCCATGACCCCTCCATCACCCTAGCGAGGGTAAAGAGCTGGTCCACAGTTCCAGGACGAAAACCACATTGCTCCTCTTCTATCTGAGGTTCAACTATCGACCGGACCCTCCTCTCCAGTACCCTGGAGTAAACCTTCCCAGGGAGGCTGAGGAGTGTGATCCCCCTATAGTTGGAACACACCCTCTGGTCCCCCTTCTTAAAAATGGGAACCACCACCCGTCTGCCACTCCATAGGAACTGCCCCCGATGACCACGCAATGTTGCAGAGACATGTCAACCGCAACAGTCCTACAACATCCATAGCTTTCAGATACCCAGGTTGGATCTCATCCATCCCCGGGGCTCCGCTGCTGTGTAGTTGTTTGACTACCTCAGCAAATTCTGCCCCAGAGATTGGACAGTCCATCCCCAGGTCTCCCAGCTCTGGTTCCTCATAGGAATGCGTGTCGGTGGGATTGAGGAGCTCCTCAAAGTATTCCTTCCACTGCCCGACTATAGCCCCAGTTGACGTCAGCAGCTCCCCGTCCCCACTGTAAATAGTGTGAGTGAGTTGCTGCCTTCCTCCCCTGAGGCGCCGGATGGTTTACCAGAACATTTTTGGAGCTGACCGATAATCTTTCTCCATGGTCTCACCAAACTCCTCCCACGCTCGAGATTTTGCCTCGGAAACTGCCACTGCTGCACCCCGCTTGGCCCTCCGATACCTATCAGCTGCCTCTGGAGACCCACAGACTAGCCATGCCTTGTAGGCCTCCTTCTTCAGCCTGACGGCTCCCCTAACCTCTGGTGTCCACCAGCAGGTACGGGGGTTACCGCCACGATTGGCACCGGCTACCTTGCGACCACAGCTAGCAACAGCCACCTCAACAATCGCAGAGCGGAACAAGGCCCATTCGGACTCAATTTCCCCCACTGTTCTCGGGATGCGGTCAAAGCTCTGCCGGAGGTGGGAATTGAAGACCATCTTGACAGGCTCTTCTGCCAGGCGTTCCCAGCAGACCCTCACTATCCGCTTGGGTCTACCAGGTCTGCGTAGCATCTTCCCCTGCCATCTGATCCAACTCACCACCAGGTGGTGATCAGTTGACAGCTCCGCTCCTCTCTTCACTCGAGTGTCCAAAACATACGGTCTCAGGTCAGATGATACAACTCTGAAGTCAATCATCAACCTGTAACCTAGGCTGCCCTGGTACCAGGTGTACCGGTGGGCATCCTTATGTTCGAACATGGTGTTCGTTATGGCCAAACTGCGACTTGCACAGAAGTCCAAAAACAGAACACCACTCGAGTTCAGATTGGGCGGGCCGTTCCTCCCAATCACGCCCCTCCAGGTCACACTGTCATTGCCCACGTGAGCACTGAAGTCTCCCAGCAGGACTATGGAGTCCCCAGTCGGAGCGCTATCCAGTACTCGTCCCAGGGACTCCAAAAAGGGTGGGTACTCTGAGCTGCTATTTGGTGCATAAGCACAAACAACAGACAGGACCCGTTCCCCAACCCGAAGGCGCAGGGAAGCTGCCCTTTCGTCCCCCGGAGAAAACCCCAACATACAGGCAGAGAGTCTTGGGGCTAACAGAAAGCCCACCCCAGCCCTCCGCCTCTCACCCGGAGCAACTCCAGCATACAAGAGTCCAACCCCTCTCAAGGACTCGGGTTCCAGAGTCAACGCTATGTGTCGAGGTGAGCCCGACTATATCTAGCCAGTATCGCTCAGCCTCTTCCACAAGCTCCAGCTCCTTCCCCGCCAGAGAGGTGACGTTCAATGTCCCGATAGCCAGTTTTCCTGTCCGGGGATCGGACCGCCAAAGCTCCTGCCTTGGTATGCTATCCGATCCACAATGCACCGGACCCTTCATGTTTCTCCTGCAGGTGGTGGGCCCACAGGTGAATGAGCCCATGTATCCAGTTCGGGCTGGGCCCGGCCGGGCCCCATGGGCGAAAGCCCAGCCACCAGGCGCTCGCATACGGGCCCCAACCCCAGGCCTGGCTCCAGGGTGGGACCCCAGTAACCCTCCGGGCCGGGTACACTGACTCGTAGATTGTATTTCCATGAAGAGTCTTTTGAACCGCACTTTGTCTCACCCCTCACCTAGGACCAATTTGCCATGGGTGACCCTACCAGGGGCACAAGTGCCCCAGACAACATAGCTCCTAGGATCATTAGGGCACTCAAACTCCTCCACCACGATAAGGTGACGGTTCACGGAGGAGTGGATTTGTGGATTTCTTTTTTTGCCAAACCTAATGCTGTCTTTTCGTTTGCTATTTTAAGAAATTTTGTATTGTTATGTTATTTAAAGTTCTTACGGCGTCAAGAAGTGTGGATAAGGTGTTCTGAAGACATGCCTGCTGAATAAACGCCCGTTGCAAGGAACTGGTCAGTGTCTGTGATGTTTTGAAGAGAGCCACAACCTGAGAGCATGGACCGCAGCACGCATCACAGAGTGAGGGGTCAGCCAGTTTATTTAGACACGCCTCTTTCCCCGGGACACAGGTCTGTGCACAGCAGAACCTCCATCTGTGGTGGAGGTTTCAATTTCAGCCCGACCCGACAAATTATTACATTAATTATTTTGGGTCGGGTCAGACAGAGAGAGAAGCTGAGAGCGTACCATTTGAAGATTTGACAGCAATGCTGCTGTCCATGGTTCTGATTCTGCAGTCTGTCAATCAGTTATAAACACCTTTTCTACTAAAAGTGTAGATTTTTGTTGTTTGCTGTAAAATATGATGAATGTAAGAAGCCCAGTTTGTGCCAGCTAGCAGCAGCAAGAGGACCTTTAGTGTGGCTGGTCGCACAAGAGAAGAGGAGGACGTGTCTATCCAGACACTGTGGACACACTGTCATTTCTTCACAGTGTCTTGTAAATAAGCACTCTTTGTTTAAGTTTTAAATGTTCATTGTATTTTTTTTAATGTATTTTGTCATTGTTAACTAGCGACTAAGGCCCAGCTGGCCTGGCCCGGTCCTATGCGGACTTTTGGAATACACTGGTCCCTCACTATAACACGGTTTACCTTTCACAGACTTGCAGTTTCACAGATTTTTTTTTCTGCAAATTTTTTTTACAGTACATTGTGTTCTGCATACTGACCATTGTCAGTCTATTTCCTCCATATGGCGCGGTTACCTGAGTGTCGCCGAGTGCAGTGCGTCCTGACTCCTCTCTCAAGAACGCGCAATGCGTGTTGGACTACCCAAAAACCGCAGTGCCTCCCTGCAGGACCGCAGACTGAGTTGCATCCTCATGCTCCCTTCCTTCATGTAAGTGCAGAGGGTGGTAAGAAAGCAGTTTCTCAGTATGATCGGTTTAGCACCGCAGCAGCTGCATGCTTTTTACCACGACTGAACACACGGTGTTCGTCAGACGTGATCATTTCCTCAATTAAATGATCTATTCTGCCGTTCTGATGGTCTGGTTGTGTTTAAAAAAGAGAGAAAGGTGTGCCTATTTCACACAATGTGTGTAGTGAGGGTTTTTATGGCCTTAAAACATCTGGAATAATCGTGAAAATATAAAACTGCTACATCACAGACTTCACCTAATGCGAGTAACTTTTGGAACGTAACTCCCGTGATAAACGAGGGATCACTGTATATTATTAGAAAATGATTTTGTTTTATTCACGGTTCATGTTCTGAATGTTTAGTTTTTAATAAAATGTTTGACTTGAAGTATTGTCCTCTGTGTGTAAATTTTTTCCCCTACAAAAAATAAAATAAATAAAAAACTCGGATTTGGTCGGGTCAGGCTGAATGTTACACGTGATAGCATCGGGCTGAGTCGGTTCGGACTTTTAAACCTTTGGGTCGATTCGGATTTGGGTTGAAATTTTGGGCCCGTAGAGAACTCTAGTCTGCTGAGCTGGACATGCATCACTATTTCTGCACCCTTGCTGCATCTCCTTTTGTTTTCTCGAGGCTTTCGAAAAAAAAGTCTAAAATCCACTTTTGCGCCATTTGTGGTAATCTTCTTAATTAATGTAATACCGTAATGTTTAGTGTTTTCACCTGACCCCTTCTCTTTCCTCAGCCCCTCTGAAGGGCTCGGAGACCAGATAGGCCAAAAGAGGCAGAGGGAATCCAGAGAGGAGGAGGGGACAGACCGTAGTGCGTTCTTCGAAAGGTTTCCGGTCACGCTGGAGGGGAAAGCGCCCACCAAAAAGTCAAGAATGGAGTCTGGCTTTCCCCCAGAAAGGTCCCTGTATGACAAGTGGAGGCTTCAACAATACAAGCTGAGGGAACAACATCTGCTGTGTATGTCTGAGTGAATGTGAAAAGTTGTGGGAGACGGGATGCATCACATTAAGACAGTTGGTCAGTGGGTTAAATTGTGATTTCTCCTGTGTCTCTCTCAGCCAAATGGACCAGGGGAAAACCAGCACTGACTAAGGACGAGAAGTTTGTCACCAACTCAAACTGGACGGGACTGTCCCCCTGCTTCATACGTGTTGGAGAGGTGGACGGCTCCCACACATGAACAGCTCGAACAAGACCTCATCGGATCAAACAGCAGAACTGGAAGGCCGGTGATTGCCAAGAGCCGGAAGCCAGATGCTGGATGTGGTGACTAGTAAAGCTCGTTACCATTCTCAAATCAAATCAAACTTTATTTACAGTATATAGCACCTTTCATGCCAGAGCGAGCAACACAAAGTGCTTGACAGATTAAAAAGACCCATACAACCCACATTCCCTCTCTTACCCACACATACCTGTAGAACAATTATGACACTCTCCCCTCCCAGTCCACAACCCATTCCCAGGCACACATACACCCACACATAAAACCCACATTAAACACTATGTTGAGCTCAGATGGCTCCAGTAATGAGAAACACGCTATCTCGGGTAGAGATTCCTCCTTGTCCTCGTGGCAATGGGAGCACTTTCGAAATGTGACATTTCTTTTCTGTACATACACACAGGAGTCTTTTCCACCAAAGCCTTTGCCAAGGGTTCCATCGTTTGTGACTATCGCGGCGAGGTGATCAGTGGTGCGGAGGGCAGGAAGATCATCAGTACGCTGGGTCCATGTGAGGCTTCCTATATGTATTTCTTTAAAGTGGGAGACAAAGACGTGTGTCAACTCCCAGACTGCCCCCTGCAAATGCCACCCTCACCTGCAAACGTTTGGACGCATGCTTAACCACTCCTCTAAGCATTTCAACGTGAAGGCTATGGTTTTCAATATGAAAATCGGAGAGCGTCCCCAGCCCATTGTTGTATTTAAAGCCATTTGAGACATTATGCCAGATGAAGAGATCTTATTTGACTACGGTGTCAGACAAAAGCCTTTTAGTGCAGAAGGTGAAGGTCTGGAATGGCTCTATGAGTGAGTCTCTCTGTGCGCGTGCGTTTCTTGTTGGTGAATGTCACTTGTTTGATTAAGGCACAGTAAAAAAAAAAAGTGTGTGGTGGTGGGGGGGGTTGGACAGCTGGAGGAACATTACTTTGCAGATGACAGAATCCACCAAACCCTCAACTGCCTGAAAAAGATCATCTGGGGCAGTGATGGCCATAAGCGCTACTTAGTAACGCGTTACTCTAATATTACATGATTTTTCAATAACGAGTAATCTAACGCGTTACTATTTCCAAACCAGTAATCTGATTAAAGTTTTTTTTTGAGCCTCTGTGCGTTACTGCCTTTGTCCATTTGTCCACGAGCACAGCTGTGGAGTCACTTCAGCATGAGGAAGACTCACGTGACGTGTAATACCGTATTTACCTGAATGTCCAAGCATTATTTTTGTAAACTCCTCTGAAACAACAGGTTTGTTTTATCTTCTGGGTCAAGACTTTATTAATGAGTGTGAGACGGAGAACCAACGTGAGAAGGAACAGCTGACTGGAGGCTGCTGTGTGACAGCCGAGCCGACTAGCATTAGCAGTCTGAATTTAGCTGTAGCTGGACGAACGCAGCAACTAAAGAGAGGATAGATGCGACGTCACTCATTGTGACAAACAGCACCGGCAGCAGTCAGTAAACTGCTCTAAAGCAGCAGCAGAAACACAAGCTGTCAGAGTGATGTTAGCTCCCCATGGTCCTAAAACCCTCCACTTCAGAGGAATTAACAGGTGAGTCTGAGAACAGAGCTGATCAGAGAAGTTAGATTATTTTTGTTAGAAAGAGCTGTAATTTGTAATGTCAATCAGGTATGTTATTTCTTTAAGTTATAGGCTACATCTAATATACGCAGAGTTTAAATTGAAGTCAAGTCGCCACAAGTTCCGACTGTATGATTTCCGGTTCTGCCGAGGGGACAAAGCTTTTTTTGTTTTAACCTGCAAATTTAAAAAAATAAAGCTTTTTTTCCCTTTGTCTACTTTTCATTTGTCAACTTTTGTTTTAAAACAAAGAAACAAGAAAACGAAATGATTACGGTGCGAGAATGCGTGTATGGTTCGTTCTTTGGCTTTTCCATTTCAAAATAAAATCAGAAATAACAATAAACCGCATAAATTTTTGGGGGTTTTCAGTTTTTGAAAGCCAAAAGTAAAAACGCAATAGACAAAAACCACAGTGATGGATTTTCACCTTACCTTTTTTAACCTAAAATGCAAAATCCGGTAATTGTTTTAATTTGTTGCGACACCGGAAGTGCCTGAAGAACACCGGAAGTCGAATTGTTTTGAGCTAAAGCACGAAAACTTTGCAACAATGGCTGCACCGGAGCCCTTCACAATACTCTAATAATACTCTTTGAAGATGACAAAACCCCACGCTGAAATCAGCGATGCTTTGCGCCGCCATGGAGCTCCACATCACTCTATGAGTGTCAGAAGGTTCTGCATGGAGAACAATTTGAGAAGACGCAACTCTCAGTGTGATGCGTTAACTTCCTCTGAATAACACAAACATGTCCATAAGTGCATGTGCGTTTTTTGTTTATTTTTTATTGAACACGTAGTTTCATTACAACCACAAATCTCAACAATCAAAACAAATTGGCATAGAATACATGGTTGGAAATGTACATCCAACTTTTTGTCATAAAAAACAACAAAGGAACAACAATAAAAGCACACAAGACAAAGATTAAGGGGTCTGTCTATTCATTCAAAGAAAACTTTTGAAAAACTCTGTTTTATCAATTTTTTGATTTAATAAATTAAGACTTTTAATAGAGGCAATATACATTTTTAGATCAGATTCTCTAAAGGTGTAAAAAGGGAGTTTTCCACCCCATTTCATTTTGTGAATATAGTTTTTTGCTAAAATTAAAAGTAAGTTAATTAGAAACATTTATTCAGAAGTGAGTTTTTAAAAATAATAAGTTTTTGAAGCTTTGATAATATTAAATTTTTGCCATTTTTACAATAAAGAAAACTTTGTAAATCAGGCCAAAATATAGCTACCTTTGAACAACCCACAAACACATATTCAATACTTTCACCATCACATTGACAAAAAGAAGTGCATGTGTGTGGTGCTGACTGCAGGGTTTGTAAAGAAGTCAAGTCACCACGAGTTCCGACTGTATGATTTCCGGTTCTGCGGCGGGAACAAAGTTTTTTGGTTTTAACCTGCAAATTGCAAAAAAATAAGGCTTTTTTTCCCTTTGTCTATTTTTCATTTGTCAAATTTTGTTTTAAAACAAAGAAACAAGAAAACGAAATGATTATTTGGTTTTTCTGATTTTATTTTGAAACAGAAAAACCAAAGAACAAACCATACACGGATTTACGAGACTAGGGATGGGTACCGAATCCGGTACTTTTTAAGGTACCGACTGAGTTCCGTGGCACCGACCGAGGACGGACTCACGTGATCTGAAACGGTGCCTTGTTTCGGTACCTGTCCGCCATTAATGAGAACTTGTGAGACAGCGATTCAGCCTGATAAGCTGTCACTGATGCTGCGTGTGCGTCACCCCTAGGCACGTTGTGTGCACGTGTTTCGGACGTGCTACAATTGTATGCGTTGCAGTCGCTACGTGCGTGCGTGTGTGTCTGAGCCTCGACTCGGGAGGAGTTGCACGCACGCATTTCTCCTGTACCGCAGCTGAGTGTGTGTGTGCCCCGTCGGATCATTAGAACCGGACCAGCACATGCTGCTGCCTCTCAGAGTAGGCGATCCAGCTGGATCAGCCTGTGGACCGGGTCAGCGGACCACCAGGTCTTGTGAATAGGAGGAGCTTGGGGGTGAGGGGAGCTAAACTCTGGACTGTGCGTTATTGGCTCATCTTCTGGTTTCTTTTATGATTTAACGAATTGACAGATATTTAGTGTGTGTATATGTCCACTGTTTTAGATTAGTTTAATAAATTGTTATTTTATTAGGAAACACGTCTCTGTTTGCTACTTCTGTAGAGGAGTCTTTTTTAAAGGGGAGATTAAACCTTCAGTTCTAAAGGGTCCCATAAAGACAGGAGAGGTGAGGAGGGGGAAAGAAAAAATGGGCAGCAGGTAGGGGATAAAATAATCTGAGAGAAGAAATGACTCATGAATCTCCTCATCATAGTAATTCCAGAGCACTAAGTTAGGAGGACAAGGAGCTGGTTAGAATTTTTGCATCATTTATAAAACACTGTAGTTAAAAGTTTTCATATTGAAGAATTTTGTTTCTTCCGCTTATCAGAAGAAACAAAATTCTCTCGTCTTTTTCCGCTTATCCGGAGAGAATTTTGTACAACACTACAATAAAATACAGTTTTATGTTATTTATCATGTATTTGGTTATGGTTACTTATTGTTATATATTGAGAAATAAATATATTTAATTAAAAAATGATTTATTTAATTAGTAAACACTCAAAAAGTGTCGAAAATTGGTACTGTTAAGTACCGGTATCGATTCGTAGGTACCGAGAATTGGTACCAAATCGATTCAAGTGTGAAAGGTACCATCCCTATACGAGACTGACTGGACCAATCAGTGGGCTGCAGAGGTTCCAATGGAGCGTGGCTAGACCAAAGTCTGCAGAGCAGAACGGAGGTCTAGTATACGTACACGTAGGGATGAGCGAATACTAGGGTTGGGCGATTGGACGAATGTATCGGCGATGGGCTGAGCCTCCCATTTTCAAGCGCGATTTATTCACCCCCTAGAACAGGGGTGCCCAAACTTTTTCCCTCAAAGGGCCAAAATGAAAATCTATCAGAGAGCCGCGGGCCGAATGTAGTATTTATAAAATACAAATACTAATGATGAAGTATAGAACACTACTTTTTATTCATTTTGCAATTATTTAACCATCCTTTTTGTTTAAAGAACATTAATCAAAATATGACATATACCGGCAGTAAGTCATATATAGGTATTTAGAACAAACAACTGTCTTTGTTATTGTAATATGTAGTTAGTAATCATATGTCTAGCAGCTCCCTGGTCTTTTTCTTTCGGGCATCACCTTTGCATTGTGGAAAATCCTGCGTGCTTTGTCTCGTAGTGATGACGAATATTTTACTCCTTGAGTACAGAAACGGACTGGTTACAAATAATGCAGACCATTGATATCTGTAAAAAAATAGTCTTCCTCCCAGCATTTTTTAAAATGCCTTTAGTCTGTGTGCCACTGAGGACGACGCTCCATGTTGATAATAGCTGCTTAGGCTAGTAGCCAGAGGGTTACCCGCGAGCTTGGAGCAAGTTTGATCCGGTCTGGTCCAGCAGCAAAGGCTCATGGGAGATTACATACATTGACAAAATATAGCTATTTGTGGTTTTATAAAGTGTGCAAATGTACATGCGTGCATAAATCTACTCTAAATGTCCCTTGTAGTTACTTGTATTTCAATTTGATTTTAAATTGTGACATTTCTAAGATTTTGTTGGCACCATGAGTGAGGGCTATATGCAGCTCAATATAGAGTCATTGGGCCTGTTCATGTAATGTTGAATTTGCTGAGCGAAACAGTGGGTTTCTGGATTACTGGTCAATGTTCACCCAGCATCCAGGGAACCCCACAGAGGGCCAGGAGGGCCAAATTAAATAATCAGTGGGCCAACTTTGGCCCGCGGGCCCCACTTTGGGCACCCCTGCCCTAGAAATTAATTTATGGATTCATAACAATGCTTTTGTGAAGCCAGATGAGCGGCCCACGGAAAACAATAAAAAAAGGCTGTTTGTAAAACAAACTCCTTCCTGCTGCAAGCAAAGCTTTTACCCCGCCTCCGCTCCGAATGCCGCGGCCCGCGGTGATTTATTTACCCAAACTTAGGACAGAAAGAAAGAATGACAACAGTCTATCAAAAGAAAAATATATTTATTTAAATAATAAACACAACGGTGGTTTGGGAAACCAAAACAGACTGACTTTTTTCCAGTTTGATCATTTTAACGGCCGTTAGTGTGTATTTCTTACAGACTAGGCCAAGTAACAAATGCAAACTTAAATTAAAACTATAATAAAAATAAAAATAGTTTACTTCAGTGAACATGTGCGCTGCTGCGCTTCATAAAAAAACTCAGTCGCTGTTTTTTCTTTCTTTCTTTTGAGCGATTTGACGCATCCAAAATAAAAAAAAAACAAAATCCCAAATGTCCTGCTCTCCTTGTGTAGTGTGAGAAACACAATTTAGCAGTAGCCTAACTCCACTTAAAATGAGGTGTAAGCCAGGAAGTAGTCTCCAAACTCCTTTAACCCTTGTGAGTCCGTGCCATTTTTGGACGTTTTGTCCACTTTTAGTGTACACCTTTATATTTCACCTTTATTTTATAGTTTTTATGACTTGTTTGGTATCAATTTTTTCAGCACAACCTCCACTATGTGATTTTTGTGTCATTTCTTCATTTTGCCATACTTCAGTAACACACTTAACCAGAAATAATACAAAATATTAATTTTCGAGTTGAAAAGTTTGCATATTTTTGTGAGAACCACAAATGTTTCTAACGAATTGTTCTCATCACTCAGAACAAACATTTAGAATGTAAATAAAATAAAATAAATGTAAATTTTTCTAACCAACAGGTAAAAACATGTTTTTTTCATCAAAGTGCAGGCCATTTATCAGGCGTTTTCAAATTTCAAGCAGAACAAAGTGAGCTATTTCCACCAGTGCAAATCACAAACAGTTGTAATGAACCTTTTCCATCACTCAGAATAAACATTTAGAATGTAAATAAAATAAAAGTTATATATTTACAACGGTGCAAGGTCACATGGCTGATTATGAGTGCCAAGCCCCAAAGCAGTTTCTGTCCAGCTGAACACAGAGTGCAACATCACAAGCCTGGCACTTCCAAGGTGTGTCTTTTCTAGCTTTGTCCACTTGGAGGCACCGTCTGCACTGCTGCCTCCCTTTTGTGGCCTTCTGCCTGGGGTCTACAGCACCTGCCCCAACAGGCACAGGAATGTGGGCTGTTTGCATTTTTTGAGGCCTCCCACTGCTCTCCACACCACAGAGCTGGCACATGAGCTCTATAATGAAGTCTTTGTGTGTTAGTTGCTGCACATTTGTAGCACTGCAGATCTCTTTGTGAATGAGCCAGCAGTTTGTGGTGATAATATCCAAAAAATGGAGGAGCACAGTCTTATACCAGCGAGCAGATTTTCTATGCACAGAGTAATACTGAATGAGTTGATCTCACAGGTCCACCCCACCCATGTTTTTGTTGTACGCAGTCACAGGTGTGGGACAAGGAATCTGTCGCACTACCCAGCGTCCTTCTTCCTTTACCCTTCTATTCACAGTCTCACCTGAAATTGCGGGGTGGATGGTTGAGCAGACAGAAACTTCACGTGTGTCCATCCATTTTATGAAGACCAAGCTGTCCTCCCTGATCCATCTCATGGATCCACGTGCAGACTTTTTTGTGAGTGCATTTGCAAGACCTTTGGGAACCCCTCTCCGGTTCGCCCTGTACGTTCCGCAAGCCCCAAATTTTAGCATGTGTAAGTCAATGAACAGCTTCAGGCTAGTATAAAAGTTGTCCATATAAATATGGTAGCCTGTGCCCAAATAAGCAGGCTGAACCAGACCCATAACCACATCGTATGACAGCCCGTGTTCACTAGCATCCTCCCTCTTGCCTGTGTATATTCTGAAAGTAATGGTGTATCCGCTGGCCGCCTCTGCAAGTACGAACAACTTCATCCCCCATTTCGTTGGCTTGTCCTTCATATACTGTGTCATTCCTGTTTTAGCTTTGGTGGCGACCATTCTCTCATCGATGGAGAGCTCTTTCTGCGGGTGGTAGAAGGACTTGCAGGCCGTCAGAATGTCATCATACAGGGGTCTGATGCGGAACAGTTTGTCGTGGCCGGCTGTTCCCTTCAGCCTGTCATTTACCACATCCTCCTCAGGATCACTCAGGTGGAGGTTCCATAAAATGGAGCGAAACCTGTCCCTCGACATCACTTTCGATGAAAAATCTACAGACAACACGTGATTTTGCTTCCAGTAATCCTGGATTGAGGGCAGGGAAACGACAGACATATAAAGCAGGAGCCCAAAGAATTTGTGGAGGTCTTCTACCTGCACATCAATACAGGTGTATTTCTTCCCCATGGCTGCGTTCCTTGCTGCATTTTTGTTGGTGTTGCTGCAGATCTTCTTCACAGTTTCAGTAGCAAAAAACAGCAGGAAGAGGTCTTTTGGAGTGTGGGGGATATCCGTGTTGACCTGCACACCTGGTGTTCTGGGCTGGAATCTGCTCACACCCAGCGCAGAGTCAACATCCTCCTCCGTCCTCCATGGCTCAGGGGGGAGCTGTTCTGCTGGTTGAGCTGGCCCTGCCACTGGTGAAGTGGACCTATAAGAAAATATGAATAAATACATCCATCCATCCATCTTCTGAAGCCGCTTATTCCTCCACAGAGGGTCGCGGGGGAGCCGGTGCCTATCTCCAGCGGTCAAGGGGCGAGAGGCGGGGGACACCCTGGACAGGTTGCCAGTCCATCGCAGGGCCACACAGAGACGAACGAGACAAACAACCACACACCCACTCACACCTAAGGACAATTTACCAGCCCAATCAGCCTGACAGTCATGTCCTTGGTCTGTGGGAGGAAACCGGAGTACCCGGAGAAAACCCACGCACGCACGGGGAGAACATGCAAACTCCACGCAGAGAGGCCGCAGAGCCGGGACGCGAACCCACGACCTCCTTGCTGCGAGGCAACAGTGCTAACCAACTGCGCCACCATGCAGCCCTGAATAAATACATATTATTATAAATAATAAAAAGCATCACTGTGCAAAAAAAGGGTGCTAGTATATATATTATAACATACCGTGTGGTGTGGACAGCCCTCCTCTTCCCAGAAGCTGGAGGCCCTGGAGAACTGGACCTATAAGAATAATTGGATAAATCAATATAATTATAAATTATAATATAAATGATAAATGCATCACTGTGCAAAAGGATACATGTTATTACATGACAGTCCCCTCTTCATAATCCCCACAGGGTTTTTTTTTATATAAGAAAAAATAAAAAACATACTTTCACGTTCTCCCACAAACTATTTGCATCTTTTTTTTTTTAGGTTGGATAATGTTTATTTTCTATCTTAGCTTTTCTTATTGTACATTATTATTTGAGAACAGCACTGAGGTGAGAGAGAAACAGTATTTCAATTCATCAGCATACTCTACATACTAGACAATAGAATGCCTACAAACATACCGTTTGGCGCGCCCGCCTTTCTTTTGTCCTGACGCGGGAAGAAGAGTCGAGGTGCTCGGACGCTGGTATTCATCCGAGTCTTCGTCCTCCCCCTCCTGTACCAGGAACGACGGATCGTCGACTTCCTCCTCGCCGGAGTCCTCAAACTCCGAGTCGGAGAATGGAGCTTCCAAATGTGGGTCTGGAGAGCCCGGAAAATCAGCCTGCAGCTGATCGAACAACTCTAAAGCTTGAACAACGTTCAAACGCCTCGCCGCCATAACTACACACACAACTCACTCACTCAAATCACACAATAGCACGCGCTAACCACACTACTCACACACTCGCTCCTCACAAACTCTGTCGCTCCACACAAACTCTGTCGCTCCACACTCTCAAACTCACTCAAACGCTAGAAATAATCAATACTACTCTATACTCGCTCAAAACACCGCAGCTCCTCACTCAATCGTACCTACTCCCCACAAAGAAATTCCCGCGAGAAATGTCCTTTTATACTGATACATGGCGGGTAACGTTCCCTGCCTGCATCAGACGTAGATCCACATGTAATTTAGGGATTGGATCAACAAAACATGTGATATTTTGTGATTGGTTGATGTGGTCAACGTTTCAGCCAATGGGAGAAGCTTTCTCTGTACTTCCCCACCCGACAACAACACTGTGTATTCATGGCAGTCAAAGCTGCGCTCAGAAAACGCAGGAACAAGGAAGTGTGCCAAAGCGTCAAATTAGGTATGTTTTATTTATTGAAAATGGCTTACTTATACTTGGATAAATATGTTCAATGGCTAATATTATTTAGTTTTAAGTCCCCTTTGTCGATAAATGTTGAAACTATTACGTAAAATTGCTTCGTGGCCTGAGGAGGGCAGAAATTAGTGACGCAGCGGGTGGCCCGCGCTGGCACGTTCTTCGACCTTCAAGAGTTAATTAAGACCCATTTCTTCATGGAGTAAAACTGTAATATAAATAATATAGCTACAATTAGCTTAACATCACCAAAGGAACATAAATGCAGTCTAATACACATCTATTAGACTAAATCATATGATCTGCCAAAACCTTTGTTTTTCAACAAAACTACTACGAAATATACAATACATATGATCTTCTGACTTAAAACAATTGAAAACTTACAGACTGTAGTGTCGATGGCACAAACATTACACGGATGCCGGTGGATGAACTTTCCCACATGTGGCTCACCAATAACTAATACAAAATGCTTGACTTCCTGTCATTTCCAAAAACGGACTTTCAAAATAAAACGCATTTCTAAATAAAGGTAAATCAAAATTACATGAAGCACCCATATTGCTATAAAAATAAGAATGGAACACTCCCCGTCTGGTATCTAACAAGATGCCATATAACAATAGTCATAATCTCAACATTAACATTCAGTCATTGTTCTTCAGAAACATAACAACCTCTGTAATTGGCCTGAGGAACGTCTTAGCCTTTCCATCTTTAATAATCCTGATCTCAATCTTGCGGACCTTTCCATCACTGCCCACGAAGGTGTTTGTCACAAGACCCATGGGCCAATCGTTTCGGCATGTATGATCATCTTTCATCAGAATGACATCACCACTCTTGACGTTAGGGCTGGAGTCTTGCCATTTGCGACGAAGCTGTAGAGTCTGCAAATACTCGCGTTTCCAACGACTCCAGAACTGATCAGTCAGTCTCTGCACTGCGTGCCACTGTTGTTTATACAGGTCCTTTTCTGTGAACGCCCATGGAGGAGGTGGAACACTCTGCTTCTGAGTAAGAAGCATTGCTGGGGTGAGTATCTGGGGAACGTCCGGATCTGAAGAGACAGAAATGAGAGGCCTGGAGTTGATGATGGACATAACTTCTGCCATCAGAGTGCACAAGACTTCGTGGGACAAACTGGAAGAGGGAGTACGCATCAGCATGGAGTCTAAGATCCTTCTTGCAACTCCTATCAGGCGCTCCCATGTGCCACCCATATGCGAGGAGTGAGGTGGATTGAAATGCCATGTACATCCATGATTGTTGGTGTACCTCTGGACTTCTGACCTTGTGACAATCTTCTGGAACTCCAACTCTTTGCAAGCACCAACAAAATTGGTCCCACAGTCTGAGTGAAGATGTTCAGAAGGGCCACGGATTGCGAAGAATCTTCTTAAAGAGCATATTTTAAGTTAGACACTCCCTTAAACAAATGTTTAGAGAAATATAATAGAAACTTTTTCTGAATAAAAATTTACACAAATTCAGCTTATTTAGGCTCTTGGATTCGTTTTTGTGAGAATTGTCAATTTTTTCACCAAACCGGAAGTGACGACAGTGCCGGGAGACCGTTCGTTCTCTATATAGAAAACTGATCCACTATTCACTACTTGTGACGAGCAAAACAAACCCCCAGAGTGCCGTTATTTTATTACTTTATTACTATAGTGAGAAGTTATTTTATTAAGATTAAAAAAAAAAGATAAAAACAATCAGTCCTGTAAGGCTGTACCCTGTCGGTCCAGCTGTAGACCGTGACCCACCTCCTCACTCGGGTCTGGGTAAAATACCAGCGTTTAGCACCAGGTTTTGATCATCAGAGCTCCAAACATTGAGCTGCGTTCAGGTGGATTGTTAAGAAATGAAAGAGTTTATAAAAAGTTTCACAGGATGCAGCTAAACGGTTCGAGGCTGACCGAAACAGTGTCGGGTCAGGCTGGAAACCCCGCTGGGAATCCCCTCTTGGGAGCGAACGGGAAGCCCCTCTGGAGAGCCTCACGGCATGGATTTACTGTACCCCGCCAGCCAGGTGAGGGTCAGACACCTGAAGGAAATGCTCTCATGAAATCGCTGATCGGTACCGAACTACGACCCACCACGAACCGTACCAAACCTGGCATGGAAACGAGACTCAAGTCTCCCCGTTAGCTCCTGTTAGCTGCTGCATGCTAACAGCGGTTAGCTCTTGTTAGCTGCTGCGTGCTAACAGCGGTTCCGGTGAATGGATCGAAGTAACGGCGCATGTTTAGAGTCACACTGAATGTTTTTCGTCGGTATGTGGGACTCCATCACATCCAGTCCTGGACTAGACCAGGACCACCGGGGTTTTTCGTCTCCAAACAGAAGTCACCGTACCGGTAAGGAAGCCGTCCCGTTGTTGACTCAGTGTCCTGACAGACTGGCGATTGGCATTCATAAACATAATAATTTAGCATTTTTTATTAAAATGAATTCACACCGACTTGATTAAAGAGCGCTCTAACCTAAAACTAACAACTCATCGCCGACAGTGAGCAGGCAGCTGGCAGACTAGAGCGGTGCCAGTCTGAGATGTTAAAGTAGTTTAGCTTTAAAAAATCTAACACAATGATTAAAACAAGCATCTGTTACACAAACTCCACACAACAAAGGGCTCAAATGATCATATTTATGGGATTATTGATCGTACAGAGTGTTAAATTACCCTACAAATACTTTATTTATCTACATCTGACAACACTGTAAGCAGCGCCACCTAGCTAGGAGCTCCCTTAGCTGACGTCACAGGTCCACATATGAAAAAAAAAGCGTTTTTAGAAGCTTTGCAAAAAGGGGCACTTTTGACTAGAAAAATGGTTTAAAAAAATGTATTGTAAAAGAAAATACCCTTAATAAACATTTCAAATAGTATTTTTGGACAGAGTTTTATCAGAATTAAAAAAAAAAAAGAACTTAATATATGCTCTTTAAGGAGTTGATGAACGAGGAGGTGTCTAAGGACTCAATCACTTCTATGTGGACTGCACCAGGGGCGAAAATTCCCAGTTCATTGTTGGGGGGGACATTAAACAGTAAAATTTTTGAGAGAAATTTCTGAGGGGGACACTAAAAAATGCTTTTTTTTCTAAACATTCTTGCATATTATTAAGCCATAACTGTAATTATGATGTAGCTAGCCATTATTTCTTAGTCCATATCCAAGCTGTCTACAGCAGCGGTTCCCAAACTTTTTTTGCCGCTCACCCACTGTCCCAGCCGTGTTCGCGCTCAATCCCCGGATGGAGATCTCTGACATTTGAACAAATTCCTGGTACCTACGAATCATTAATGTTACAAATTTTCGATACTTTTGAGTGTTATTAAATCAGATGTAACCGAGGATTACTGTGAGAGTCGCATGTCCTACGGTCAGTAAACGCCCCTCGCATTTCCATGTGATACTCTTATCTTGTAAAGACAGCGGGTGTGTATGGGGGGTGCTGATCAAATATTTGGAAGTGAGCAGGAGGTTACTACACTGGATTAAACTGACGGTTCTCTTAACTAACTGCTTAGTGTTTTTAAATGAACACCCAGCTCTGTTAGCCATTAGCTCATCGGCGGCAGAAAGTAGCGCTGCATCTTTAGTAAAAACAACAGAAACAAAGAAAACGACTCACCATGGAGGTGATTAAATAAGGACACACATGGAATCAATCAGCAGAGTTGTTACAAGCTGTCAAGGATTCTTTGAATAAATAATATTACTTTGATGAGGTAAACAATCCAGCAACTCCTCGCAGCTTTGCCCCGGAACTAATAGTAAAAGTTATTGTCGCCTTCAAAGTAAAGGTCTGCTAAAGAGTTCACATGATTGACAGAAAAAAGACTCAGAGTTCATCCAATATTGTCCCACAGCTCCACACAATAATGGTATGCATGTTTATTTACACATTTTTACTGAGTGGGGAAAAAAACACTGTAAATGTGTCATTATTTCAAATTTCCGCCATTACAGTTTTGCAACTCCCTAGTGGCAGCTCGGGAATCCCTGGCCTACAGGATTTTGATGCTTCATCAGAATATTTTTCAACAAACTGCCTCAATGTTGTTGGGCTCTTTCAACTTGGTGTTTTGATTAACTGAAAAACGACTGGATGTTTTTATTTTTCTCTCCTCTTCCATTCTGACCTGAGCAGCCAGACTGCTGGACAAACACCTGCCTACAGATTATTATTAAGTTGAGGAGAGATGCAACACCCAGCTACAGATAATGTCTTTAATTAGTCTAGGTTGAGTTTTTTTTTTCTGTAAAAGAAAAATGTTTCATATCCAGAAACTAAAAACAGTCCCAAAAAACATCTGACTTGAAAATTGATTTAATTAGAGAAGAATAAGAAGTGGAAATTATCAGTCAGATTATTAGAAAAAGAAATCTGTTTAACCGAACATTTAAGTCAAAGTTGTAACTACAACATAAAAAACTAAATAAAAAATACAAAATTGGAACAGAAAATCAGATTTTAATTAATAATATCTGACCTAAATGAATAAATCTGGACAAAATCTGTCTAGAAACATAACTGGCAGTGAGACAGGAGGAGGACGGTGTCTCAGTCCTCTGCCTTACTGTCTGTCCCCTGTCTCTCTCTCTCCTGTCTGTCTGTCCCCTGTTTCTCTCTCTCCTGTCTGTCTAAGGATGAGTTTGAGTCAGAGATGTTATCAAAACGTTCTGCAGACATTCGTTTCTCCGTTAAAACCAGCTCCAAGCGGCGAGTCGCTACTTTTTTCTCTCTTTCTTCCGTGAACAGACGCAGCCTGCACGGTAAATGCTGCGTTCACAGACTGATTATAAACTCAGGACATCTCAAAACCAACAACAGACAAGACGTATTTTACACAAAACAACGATGTGGATTCATGTCAAAAATAAATCTGTATGTGATTTAGTTAGTGAATAATCAACCCAACATCCGGTGGTGGAGCGGACATCGACTCTACAGGGACAACCTGCTGTGTTTATGTTAAACAGGCAGCAGACTTCACATGAAGGAGCTGAAATACAGCTTTTCATGTAATGGAGGAGCTTGTTGAACAAGAGAAACGATCAATAACTTTTTAACTGATCACTGAACGTTCTAATGCCTTAAATTTTTTAAATAAACTCCATCATTTCGTCCTCACTGGTCCGGCTCTGAGTGAGGAGCGGCCCCTCCCATCAGGGAAACGGACTGTACCAACTCACTGTGAGGATGGGGGGGGACTGGAAACTTTCAAGAATTATAAATCTTATAGTTTGTTTTTAAGTAGCACAATTTGTATTGGGCTTTCAACTGCCAGTACTGTAATATTTAAAAAAATATATGATTTGTGTTTGTTGGGATTTTGGAGGGGACAACTTTATGTGAGGGGGGGACATGTCCCCCCCGGGATTTTCGCCCATGCCGGGAAACACGTGGCGGCCGGACACACGTGGGTCGCGGGCCGGATTTGGCCCGCGGACCGCCAGTTGCCGATCCCTGATCTACAGTATGACCTCCTCGCTGAGGAAACGGTCCATTTCTGTTTGCGCCCTCTCCTCCAGTGTGCGGCAAGTTGGCGGCTTCACTCTCCCCAAAAGGCTGCCCAAAGAATGAGGCTTCTTCTTTGGTGGCTGCTGTGGGGTTTCTTCTCCTTCCTCATCTTCCACTTAAACATGCACTGTGGACTTAGCAGAACTTTTCCAAATTTCCACCATCTCAGCCTGCAGTCTACTTCGAGTAAAGTCGAGCTGGGCTGCTATTGCGTGTTCTCCTTTGTAGCGGGGATTGAGCAAAGTTGAGGTCTGCAGCAGGTGCAGGGTTTTTTCGTTGTCATATTTTATATCCAACTGTACCATGACCTCTTCTTTAATGACACTTGTCATTTTTGAATCATGTTCCTCCACTTTGAGCGCGGAATCTCTCAGATGATGAAGCATGGGGACGAGGGATGAAACAGTTGCATAATTTTCTGCAGATAGAATGTCGGTAAAATCAGCGACGGGGCTCAGTGCTGCGTTTACGGACTCTAAGGCTACGTTCACACTGCAGCCAAAATGCACTTCAAATCCGATTTTTTTTTCCCTCATGCTATATCTGACTTTTTTAAGACAGTCTGAACGGCACAGATCCGATTTTTTCAAATCCGACCCAGGTCACTTTCATATGTGGTACTGAATCGGATACGTATCTGATGTTTTTGAAAGCGACTTCAGTCTGAACGGACATGTCGCATTGAATCCGCCTCGTACGTGACTGACAGGAGACAGACCACTAAATGCGCCGGCGGAGGGAAACGCTCCAACAAGTAGAGCTGATACTGGAGACGAAGGCAGTCGGTGGACAGAAAGTGAGGTTTTGGACTTGATTAGTAATATATTACGTGACAATTCTGTTCAAGTGAACTTAGCGCCGTGGCGTGGACTCGTGTTTCTGGGAAGCGCTGTGGCGGTCCCGTGTGATGAGTGATCTGACGGACTAAAATGGTTTTTAATCAAAATAACGGTGCGAGTGCGACGTGGCGCAGCGCTGATGTCTCCGGTGTATTTCAGCCTTAAAGAGATCTTACCGTAATTGGGCCATGTTCAAGTCTATTGCAAAAGCCATTTTACTTCCGTAAACAGAGCACGTTATGTGTGACATCTTGTCATCGTCTGCGCATGCGGGCCACTTTGGGGCCGTGATTCGTTCACACTGGAGATTGTTTGCTGTCACATTTCAGTTGAAGTGTGAACAGCCAGACAAAAAAATCGGATTTGATTAAAAAAATCAGATTTGAGCATTAAGACCTGCAGTGTGAACGTAGTCTAAGACACTGATGTTCTGCCAGGTCAAGTTGGGAAGGGAACGGCAGCTCTTGTCCGCAGCAAAAACTCTGTTAATGGCTGGAGCCTGTTCAAGAACATGCTGCACCATTTTTTGTTTGGTTCCCCAACAAGTTGGACAGTCCTTTAAGCAAACACATGAACAATAAGTTAACTTTGTTATTTAATAATATATTTCTGGTACATGGAAGCAATGCTTCAAATTATTTTACCGTGATCATTGAATGCTGCGGCAGTTTGAGTTCTTCTTGCGCCTTTCGGAGCTCCCGTCATCTCTGCCAGCTGTGCGCAAATGCGCCGTTGATGGAGCGGTACACACCAAATGCTCTGTCAGTGGTTGCCTTTTCTTTTTTAATGGCATTGTTAACGGCCACATTTAAGTTATGTCCGAAACAATTTAGCCATGGCCAGTCTAGAGCCCTAATGGCGCTAACAATATTGACTCCGTTGTTTGTAGTCACACAACGTATTTTTTCCTCCGTGATGCCCCACTCCTCGGTGCTGTAGCCTCACCAAATAGGCTACATCCTCTGACCTTTGACCTCTGTTGACCATCACAACAATAATCCATCTTTTTCCCAATAACTTGGAATACAATCACTCTTGGATTATGTTTTAACCCGAATCAAGATCCCTACAGGTGTCCTACTGTCCACTTTCAAGTGTCCATCTCCCAGATGACCTTAACTGGACACTAGCTGGTCTAATAAAACACTCTCTGTAAAGGAGTCTCTTCTGTAACACCACAGACTGGTGTTCCAACTGTAATCCCTTGTTTACAGAACATTCGCCTGTGTTCCTGCTCCAAGGACATCCACACACTCACACTCAAAGGGTTATAATGCTTCTCTGCTATTTCATGCATTTCTACCATTATAATGTGAGTCTTAACGGGCGGAAGTCATGTGACTTGGTAACTCCCTCACAGTCCCTTGTCCAATCAGAACGATTCACAACTCCACTAACTCAGTTCTGATTAGTACACTTAACATCTTCTGATTGGTTAAATTTAAGATAACTCGTCTCAAAACTAATACTCAGTTCCGGTACAAGTTAGTCTTGTCTTGTCTTGACAGTCTTGTCGAGTCCTCCTACAGTCTCAGTCTTGGTCTGAGCTACAGCCTGAAGCAGTTGGAGCTGCTATGCTGCTATCTTAGCTGAACCCTTATCAGCTTTGAACAAGGCCTCTCAGTCTCTCCCTCACCACGGGAAGATCAGAAATGAGTTCAGCATGCCTGCTGAAATGCCTCCCTTGCTGACCGGGACGTATCCACGGACTGTCCGGCGAGGTCCTCGGCGGCCACGCCTTCCAGGACCACCACTCCGAGTCTGGGGACTCCAGCCCCAGCTCGTGGAGAAACCAACGCCTGCCAGATCTAGGAGCGTCCACCTGTCAGTGAGCGAACACCACTTTCTGATCGAGAGGTTTGCTTTGATAAAGCTTAATTCTTCCAAACTCAAATTAGCCCTAAATTGACTCTTAAAGTCCCAACTAGGTTAACTAAATTAACTAACTTCCCTAGTCATTAAAACATATGCTACGGTCCGTTAAAACTCACAATTAAAACTATCTTTAACATCCTCAACATGTTTAAGAATATTAATTGTGTTTACATCAAACTTTCAAACTGTCTTATCTGTCAGTGTTCTTAGGTTTTTCAAATTAAATGGTTGTTCAATCCTTATCTGGTCTCAGTTCACGTTATTAATAAGGTATTTCAATTCACTGTACTCTTTCAAAGAACCTAGATAATTCCTGTAAACACTGAATATAAGTGATAGTATTGGAGATATTTTCTCCATATAAAACTTCCAAAACTTATTAGTGAATTTACAGAGGGTGTAGTTAAAATAACTAAATAGTTATTTCAAAACGCTACAGTGCACTCTCGAAACTCCTCACCAAGCACTGAAGCTGTGAGGTTATCGGGAACATACGTGGTTTCAAGACATTTTGTGTTTAACTTCCAGTTTACATCTACATAGTGAGCTGTGACGCTCATATAAGGCACCATGCTGGAAGTTGACCACATGTCTGTCGTCAGCGCAACAAAGTCAGCTGCTTGTAACTCTTTGCTAATATCTGCACGGAGTTTGTTGTAGAGTTCAGGTATTGCCGTTTTTGTAAAATACTTCCATCCAGGAAGCACATATAGCTCGTTGAAAGTTTTCAACAACTCGACAAAGGACTCCTTTTCCATAGTGTGAAACGACATCATTTCCTTAGACAGATATTTAGACACAGCCAAGGTGCACTGTGTCCATCTGGGGCTGTCCTTTTCGTATTTACCCATTTTAGAAAAAGCGCTTTGGGTTTTCTGCTGGTGACGAACTTTCCCAGAGCTTTTTGATGGAGCTGCGGTCGCTGGTGGTAAAGTAGCATATTCAGCCGGATGGTAAACACGCAGATGCTCGTGCAAATTCGTCGTGTTAAGAGTCCTTAGCTGACACAATACGTTTGCACAAGCGACACACCGCTTTGGTTACATCCTGTGGTTTGCCTTTTTCATCTGGTCTAAACCCAAAGTAGTCCCAAATGGGCTACTTTGTTTTTTTTTTGTTTTTTTTTGCCACCAGTTCCTCCATTTTTCGGACTTTACGGTTCTTCATTAGTACAGCAGTAGCTCCACCCAGTACCACAAAAAATTCTAAGTGGCACCTGCGCGAATAAATCGCTCATCAGTGATTTTTGGACTGACGATGGCCGATTGGGAAAAATTTACATATCACCCAACCCTAGCGAGTACCACATTATCTGTTCAACCATCTAAATCATCTGTATCCGTATCTGTACTCGGAGTGGGCGGGGCCTAAACCGGAAATGAGTGTGATTTGACCTGAAGTTGCTGTGGCTTAAATCGGTACATTATTTTAAGTCTGAAATTGTTATGGATTGATCAGAAGTAGCTATTTGTATTGTTTATCTGAAAACTATTTACAGAGCAGCCTCAGAATTGATTCAATGTTTTTGATCACAATATTAAAGACAGTGGTTTTCAACCTTTTTTGAGCCAAGGTACACTTTGTTATTTAAAAAAAAAGTCACATTTTAATAGTGTTTACTGTAGAAACCTTCTCATTAGTTCACCTGACAATAAAAGATTAGATTTAGTTTATCGGTGACCTGAATAAATCAACTGTCTTTTTTTAAACCAAATCCAATCACTTCAAACTGATTTTTTTTCACCTGTCAAAGTGATTATAATTAAATCTGCCTTAAAATGACTTTATTTCTCTACTGTTAATTTTATTATCCATGTTACAGCATGCAGGGCTCTTTCATCATGTTTTAGTTAAACATCTTTTGGGTCTATTTAAACATTAGAATTAATGTGAGTCTCTGAAAACAACTGTAAAGACGAACCTCTGATAAAGTCACTGACAGATAAATGTGTGTTTAGTGTTGATGTTTGATTTGTTGAATTTTAAGCTGTCAGTCACGCTGGGAAACACCGTTTGGGCGGCGCGCGATCCATTCACTTTATTATAGGGGCATTCGCCCGAGCACCGCTGACTTCACCTGACGTGTGACAGATAACGGGACCTTCAGCCAAAGAGAGGAGGAGACACTGAAAACCAGTGGGTCTCTCAGACCGTTAAAAACTATGCTGAGCGGTTTTACGCCGACTTTTTTCCCCCCCAAATTCGCATCAAGCAGGAAAAAAATGGTAAAATAATGCTGATCCGACCCAGTGTTCATGGACCTGCTCGCTGATCTGGTTTTGTAGACCGGTCAGATCAAAGTATGAATTTTAAAAAGTCTGGACAGTCGTTGCTCCACCAGGAAATGCTCGGGTTCACCAGAGCGCCGGTCCTGGTTGACGCGGAGCCGCAGTGAGTCCACGACTCGCTTGCCCCCATCTCCTCCTCCTCACCGAACTAACTCCGAACCACACACTACTAGGCTACAAAAGTCTGTAAAGCAGAGGTGAGACTTAAAGAGCATATTTTAAGTTAGACACTCCCTTAAACAAATGTTTAGAGAAATATAATAGAAACTTTTTCTGAATAAAAATTTACACAAATTCAGCTTATTTAGGCTCTTGGATTCGTTTTTGTGAGAATTGTCAATTTTTTCACCAAACCGGAAGTGACGACAGTTCAGGGAGACCGTTCGTTCTCTATATAGAAAACTGATCCACTTATCACTACTTGTGACGAGCAAAACAAACCCCCAGAGTGCCGTTATTTTATTACTTTATTACTATAGTGAGCAGTTATTAAGATAAAAAAAAANCTGCGATAAACGCCCTCAGTGAGTCTGTGGGGGATTCTTCTTCTCCCCCCTCTGTACTGGAGGCCTGTTCACCGACAGCAGTGGCTGTGATTGGCAGCATGTGTCCTACTGGTTTCCGGAGGTCCTTAGAGGAGAACTTAGAAGGTAAGTCACGGTCACCACGTCGCCTAAGGCTGGCTGGCGAACGTGAGGTCTTCCGAGGATTCACCAGCGCCAACGTTCAGCACGTGGGCTCCACCAGGGTCTTTTGACCTTTTATGTAAGGGGGGGCATTTAAACTTTGCCCCTTTGTAGGGTGTCTTGGGCCGTGGCCCAGAAGATGAGTCAGCCACTGTGTCTTGGAGCACTGTGGTGCATGAGGCCTGTGGGTTTGAGCGGGAGTCGTCGTTTGCGGGAAGCTCCGCATCAGACCCCTGTGGGTTAAGGTCGTCGAGGGAATTATTTCTGAAAATATTCCCCGCGCGCTCTCTGTATTCTTTCACGGTAGTGTTATTGAAAAGATACTCGCTCAGAATACATTTGTAGGATGGATGTAGGTTCCGAAGGAAAAGATGTTTAAAGTCCTCACATTCTTCCATTCCCTGTCCATTTGTTTTTCCGAAGAAAGCACGATGAAGCTGGGAGTAGAAGAGTTGTGGGTCTTCAGATGGGTCGTGTTTTACTGATAAAGCATGACTGTAGCCGTGCTTGAATGAGTTACCTGAGAATTTCTCCTCTAAAGCTTTGGTGAGCTGAGAGAAGTCATTTTTGATCTCAGGTAATTGGCGGTCAATGAAATCACACACTTCCTCAGAAGAAGTGATTTGGATGAGAAAGATTTTATCAGAAACAGTGGCCTCAGGAAACCGCATCAGATGTCGGTTGATTTGTTTTAGATAAGACACAAGCTTTAAGTCATCACTATAAGAGCTACCTTCACTAACCTAATTATTATGCAGGATACTTTAGGTTCTTGTGATTCAAAGGGAAGACCTACGTACGTTATATTTGGAAGTTATAACCCAGAAGCAGACTTAGACTACAGTTATTTTATTAAAGAAACAGATTGAACGAACAGACAGATATGAGGTAGATGGTGCATCTTAAGAGATTCTTCTGATGTTATTAAGCTGAGAGTTAATGACGAGAGCCCGTGAGATATTACATATCTCTAGGGAGTCTGAGCTAGTTAGGAGGGGAACTGAGCCTAACTTGAAAGGAGTGTTATTTATCAAGAGCCTCGGTTTACCAGATCGGAGTTGGTACCTTGCTGAAACCGCTCCGAGATCGCCTCGGCGTGAGAGGTGGAGGCTCGTCGGTGAGATCGTTGGTCTGACGAGCCTCGGATTAGCCCCCGGTGAACGGGAAGTCACTCGAGGCACGGAGGTGTCTGATGAGTCGGTCAGCGGCTCCATGATCGGCTGGTGCAGAGGCTAACAGGCTTTCCCCATGGCAGGTGAACAGAAGCAGACGGATGNCCCTCTTGGTAGCCCCGCTGGGAACGGGAAGCCCCTCTGGAGAGCATCGCGGCATGGATTTACTGTACCCCGCCAGCCAGGTGAGGGTCAGACACCTGAAGGAAATGCTCTCATGAAATCGCGGACCGGTACCGGATTACGACCCACCACGAACCGTACCAAACCTGGCATGGAAACGAGACTCAAGTCTCCCCGTTAGCTCCTGTTAGCTGCTGTGTGCTAACAGCGGTTCCGGTGAATGGATCGAAGTAACGGCGCCTGTTTAGAGTCACACTGAATGTTTTTCGTCGGTATGTGGGACTCCATCACATCCAGTCCTGGACTAGACCAGGACCACCGGGGTTTTTCGTCTCCAAACAGAAGTCACCGTACCGGTAAGGAAGCCGTCCCGTTGTTGACTCAGTGTCCTGACAGACTGGCGATTGGCATTCATAAACATAATAATTTAGCATTTTTTATTAAAATGAATACACACCGACTCGATTAAAGAGCGCTCTAACCTAAAACTAACAACTCATCGCCGACAGCGAGCAGGCAGCTGGCAGACTAGAGCGGTGCCAGTCTGAGATGTTAAAGTAGTTTAGCTTTAAAAAATCTAACACAATGATTAAAACAAGCATCTGTTACACAAACTCCACACAACAAAGGGCTCAAATGATCATATTTATGGGATTATTGATCGTACAGAGTGTTAAATTATCCTACAAATACTTTATTTATCTACATCTGACAACACTGTAAGCAGCGCCACCTAGCTAGGAGCTCCCTTAGCTGACGTCACAGGTCCACATATGAAAAAAAAAGCGTTTTTAGAAGCTTTGCAAAAAGGGGCACTTTGGACTAGAAAAATGGTTTTAAAAAATGTATTGTAAAACAAAATACCCTCAATAAACATTTCAAATAGTATTTTTGGACAGAGTTTTATCAGAATAATAAAAAAAAAAGAACTTAATATATGCTCTTTAATGAGTTGAAGACTTCATTCTGCAGCTTTCTTGTCTCCTGTAAAGATGAGAGTTAGGAATCGAGCAGTCTTGTTATGACGGGAAGTTCAGATGTAAAGTCGCTGGCTGGAGAGACGTCTCTGTAAACAAGGTGATGATGTGTTAAAACGAAGACTGTATTCTTCACAAAGGAAACGGGTGAGGATTCAGTCACAGAGTTAGATGACCTTTGAGGCTTTGAGACCTTTAAGGCTCAAATTTAGTGATAAATTCAGCCATTTTGTACAGGTCTGCTGTAGTGAGTGATGGAGCTGGTGCTTGTTCCATGGAGGTTCGCTCAAGAGCTTGTAACCTGACACCTAATTCCCTTACAGATCTCCCAACAACTGAAAGTGCTTTCCATAAGTCGACATTGAGTTCAAACAATGTACTGTCTTGGATTCCAGCCATTTCAGGAGGAGAAGGTTCCATAGTTTGTCTTTAAAACTAGTAAAAATGAGGAAATTATGGTGAAAAAGATTTAAAACTTCTCTAAAGAACAGAATTCCTGCTCCGTTTATACCAAGTTGCGCCAGAGGGGGCGTTCCAGGGCAAACGGACTCCAGGAGGTTCAGAACCAGAAGGAGAAATGACGTCACGTCCGCTTATCTCTAGCTGCACCCGTTCTCTGTTAACGTGCAGATCTAGCCAAAGCGTTCCCTTCTACGGTCAAATTAGAGATGTTTTTGGCAAACGCGCTTCTTAGAGCCGTTTTTAAAGCCCTTCGCAGTCTAACGACGCGGAATTTGAACAGAAAAAGCGTCCGGTCGAGTCGTGTCGACGCGGAGTTTTGAGCTGTTCGGCGGTGGCTAAGCCCGTCCTCGAACGGAGAAAATCCGACCTATTTACCCGTTTATTTACACTAATGGGCGGCGGAGGAAATCACGGTATCCCGATGACCGTCTCAACACCTTATTAACGCACGGTTTCCGACCGTGACTTGTTTTCCTTCCGTGAAAGCTGTTTGCTTCTGAGGCTAAAAGCTACTCACGGAAGCTAGCGCGTTTCCTGCAGTGAACCGTCGCTATTTAGCGGATCTAATCTCGCTTTTCAGACGTTGTTAAAGAGTCTGTGTTTAACCATTAAGGTTACCGAACCGGACAAATAGACAAACGGACCGAAGTGATCAATTTCGGCGGACAAAAGCGTTCTTTTAACTAGACAGCCAGGCGTCCCAAGCCACAGTTACGAACACTGAACATGTAAACACAATCACAAAGTGACATAAAAAGTGCTTAAAACACAGAAGAAGAACCCCATGAAACATACAGTACATCCATCATAAGCAGTTATAAAGTTTTTAGACTTTGGTTGATAGCTTACGTGGCACTTGTAGTCCTTATCTTAGCTGTTTGTTATCTGTTAGCTTAGTTAGCATTAGCCTATAGCTTGCTAAGGTTTATTACCGAAATATTGTACGTAGACTTTTATGAATTTAGTTTAAAGGGCTGATTGGGTTAGCCATTTAATGTTTAGAACCTGGCTGAGCTCGCCATTTATGTAGCGTAATATAACCTGATTTTATTGTTATAATACGGACACACTTCTGCAAGGTTATTAGCTTAGTTTCTGTCGGTTTTAATGCTAATCACTGTTGTGATTCAAAGGGAAGACCTACGTACGTTATATTTGGAAGTTATAACCCAGAAGCAGACTTAGACTACAGTTATTTTATTAAAGAAACAGATTGAACGAACAGACAGATATGAGGTAGATGGTGCATCTTAAGAGATTCTTCTGATGTTATTAAGCTGAGAGTTAATGACGAGAGCCCGTGAGATATTACATATCTCTAGGGAGTCTGAGCTAGTTATGAGGGGAGCGGAGACTAAGTTGACAGGAGTGTTATTTATCAAGAGCCTCGGTTTTACCAGATCGGAGTTGGTACCTGCTGAGACCGCTCCCGGGATCACCTCGGCGTGGATTTGAGGGTCGTCGGGAGGCTGTGAGAACCTGACGAACCCCGGTCTGGTCCCCGGTGACGTGAAGTTACCAAAGGCACGGAGGTGTCTGATGAGTCGGTCTAGCTGTTCCATGATCGGCTGGTGCAGAGGCTAAGCAGGTTCTTCCCCATGGCTGGCGGAACAGAAGCTGACGGATGGTGTTGAGCTTCGAGCCGGAGGAATGCCTCGACCGGTGGGGCTGGTGACCCACGAGCTCGGTCGGCGCCGGGGCTCACCGTGTAACGGAGAAAAACGGTGAGCCTGTTCTCTCGTTGTAGGTTGAAACGAGAACTCCAGAACTCGGTAGCTTCCAGGCAGGAAGTCTGACCGTGGAAAGTTTTGGACGCGTGGCCCAATGGGAAGGAGTTACCAAGTCACGTGGTTCTCGTCATTAAGGAAGCCCAGGCAACTTAGATGGATTATTAATATGCTTTAACCTTTTAGCAAAAGTAGGAACATAAAATAATACTGATGCAACATCAACATTCATGAATACTGGAAGAAAATGAATTAATCATATTAAGACATTTCTGGACAGTGGATTAAAGGTAGTGTCTTCTTAGAATGAGACATCAAAAAGTCTTTGAGTTTAATTATTAACTAAAGAACGTCTGAGTCTTCTGACACGACCGGTCCTGGAAGGAATGTTGATTCAGGTTACAACATAATAAAAGAGTCATTTTAATCCAAGTTATTGGGAAAAAGATGAGTTATTGTTGTGATGAACCAGAGGTCAGAATTCAGAGATAGTAACACCTTTGCCAGCGCTACACCCACATGACTTTCTGGACGCTACAACCTACAAATTCTGTCAAACTCCCAGCATTGCTGATGAAGAATGGGCTGCCATCAGTCAGGGTCTGAACCTGCAGGTGACTGACAGCATGTGCATAGGTGTAGAAAAAGAACCTGCAAATAATGATTCCTAATATAACTGTTAATAAATGCCTTTAAAGCATATAAAATGCTGGTGATTACATCAAAGGTCTCAACACACTGAAACAACAAACTGAAAACATGTTGCTTTCCAAACTGAGCTGTTCATAGGTTGACTCTGACTTGTACTTTTTAAGGAATAAAACTTCAAACTGAAAACACATTACATGGCTCTTTTGTAGAAAACCTGAGAGAATGGATTTCCTGAATGTGAAGCTTATTGCTGTGCATCAGAGCCGCCAGCAGGGGGCAATGGTGCACTGTTTGTGACGTCCCGGAACGTGGAGGCAGTGCCCACTCATTGGCTTATTAAGGGTCTGTTGATGAGTCACGGGGGGTGGAGGTAGGGGTAACGGGCAGAGATACAGAAGAGGAAGATGAAGGGGGTTGGGGCTGCTTACATTACCTCCAGGTGTCCTCTCACGTTGCCAGGAGGCTGACAGATTTCTGCTGTCTGACCATGAATGTTACTGCTCTTCGATCTGCTTCCAGGGTCTCTGCCTGTCGTTTACTCACAGCATCCATTCAAAACACACACACACAGGATGGGGGTCACATCAAGAATTCTAGGAGTCCGTGTAACTAGACAGCTCTTGTACTTGAGATTCATTTAGTTACAGTTAGAGGGATTATGTTAAATTAGAGATGAGCAGATGCTTTTATTCTTAATGATTTAACAGACTTTACTGCCAGTCTTTAGATCCGTTCTTCACAGGACTTGTTTCTTAAAGACCTTCCATGTAAATCCTTTTGTTTTTCACACCAACTCGTCTCACAACATGCCTCCTCTCACTTTCAGGTCACGTTTCCGGTTGTGTTTTTCTTTCAGCCCTGCTAGAACCTTTGTGAATAACCGTTTTTTTTGGGGGGGGGGGTTGTGTTCATCCACTTACCACTCATGTTTTATTGTGTGGTTGACTTGGCTGCAGCATAACAGTGTGCATTAGCAGCAGCAGCTGTGTTCGTGTCAATCAGCCAGCAGCGCTGCACGGGGGTGGCTGACTAATTCTTCTTACCATGCAAAAACTTTTCCTCCCTCCTCCCAACCTTCCCACACATGGAGTGTCACGTCGTGTTTTGTTCTCATAGCCGGGTGTTGTTCATCAATGCAAGTATGCTGTCTGTTGACACTTTAAATGTAAGTTTATTTAGCTCAGCTCTCTGAAAACAACCTTAGAAAAAATGGACTTAAAGTCAAAGACGGTCCAGGATCTTGTCGTGGGTTGATGATCATAGTAGTGTGATCTCTAGGGTCAACTTAAGGTCCCGGTCAAAGCTGTTTTATTTGACTGCTGTTGGATTGTCATGATGAAGGTCTAGTTTTACACAGTCACATTAAAATGGAACAGAAGGAATGAAGTGCTTTAAATTAGCAGATCATGTTTGAGTGATCCTGACTTACAGTAGTTTCACTTTTACTTTGATCAATTTAAGACAAAATCCTCAACTTCTGCACAAATAATGAGTCTTTTTTTATGTTTCTAATCACTAGTTATGTAGTTAAAGAGAATCAGAAACGTAGAGCTTCTGGATCCTGGTTGAGTGTTTTACTGTAGTGGTGATGTTAAGGCATCTGTCTACAGGAGACTGTAGGTAAACCGTCTCTCTGCTCTGTGACCCTCTACAGCAGGGGTCACTAACAGGCGGACCGCGGTTCGGATCCGGACCCAGAGCTGGCTCTGTCTGGACCCAGCAAATCCAGACCCGGTCCCTGGTCCATAAGGAGCAGGCGTGTCCGAGGAGACACGCGAGCTGAGCGCTAATGAGCAGGTTCGTCACTCACTCGGAACTCGCCCTCCCCCTGCGTATACATGGTTCAGAACTCGGTCCCGGACCGGAGTCCTGGAGGCGAAGCCGACCGCCAAGCGAGTGGCGCACCGCGGCCACTCCTTTGTTCGCTAAGCTACCCCTACACCACGGTCGGGCAGCCCCTCCTGCAGCTTCAGAAAGAGATCTACTGCTGCAGAAAGGCACGCCACGCACACTAGTGATGCGCGGGTCAGGGTTTTTATCGACCCGTGGGTCCTGCACATTGGAAAACTTCTGACCCGCCCCGCATCGCTGCGTCTATTTTTAGAACCCGCCCCGACCCGTCTCATTAAAAACACGTTATGACTGAAAGCCTTTTATTTAGTCTGACGTCTCCAAAATAAACGTTTTTTTTTTTTTTACCGTCTCTAAAATGTGCTTTTGCAAAGTTTGCAGAGTACATAATTTCTCCGTTTTCTTTTATAAATCCTAAAGTTTGCGGAGAAAGTGACTCTCTTTCCGACCCGTTTTTTTTTTTGTTTTATAAATTTTATATAAAATATAACAAATTATAAACACATATATTTATTTTATAAGTTTTATAAATGAGGCCACAGCGGTCGCAGAGCGAGAATCGGACGCTCTCACACGCACGCACAGACACACACACAATAACGGAAAATTTAGCTGGAGGGATGTATTTCTTGGCTGATCTGGTAGCGCCTGTGTGTGTCGCACACAACACCCTCACCCGCTGCAGAATTCTTCAAATTGGTTAAAGGACTAGGAAAGAGCTGGCACACTCATGCACCGGGCAGAGATGCTGGAGAGGACGCAACAGGTGCTGGAGAGGTGAAGAAAGGAGGAGAGGAGAAGAAGCTCAGAGCAGGTAGACGAGCAATGATCCAGGCCATTGTCAGTAATCAGTTCATTCTGGTCAAAAACTGGACCAGAGTGTCAAAATAATGTCGACTTTTCTGCATCTGAACAGCAGGAGAAAAAAAACAATTTTAAACAAAAATGTACTTCAACCACAAACTAATTAATGGGGATCTTGTGCTCAGAGAATATATATTTAAAGTGCCCATGACATCGGTTTCCATGTTTTCTGACTTATCTATCATGTTGCAACGTTGAGTTCTCACCTTAAACCTGCCAGAAAGAGCAAAAAACGGCGTCCATCTGTCTCCTAGTCCAGCCAGTGAGAAGCTCTTCAAACCGTTTTTTTCACTCCAGCCCGCTATGAGGTCATAGTGATCCGGACTTGCTTATATGGTAAATTCTCCGCCCACATGCACGTTCACGACAACTGGAGCGAGGCAGTGCCACCGCCATTGCCCATAGACCGTTGTAGCGTAATATAACCTGATTTTATCGTTATAGTACGGACACACTTCTGCAAAGTTATCAGCTTAGTTTTGTTGGTTTTAATGCTAATCACTGTTAGCTACCTTCACTAAACCGATTGTTATGCAGGCATCTAGATTCACTTTGATTCAAAGGGAGACCTACGCACGTATATTTGAAAGGTATAACCCAGAAGCTGACTTAGACTTCAGTTATTTTATTTAAGAAAACAGATTAGATAAACAGACAGATATGAGGTAGGTAGTTGCATCTTAAGAGATTCTTCTGATGTTATTAAGCTGAGAGTTAATGACGAGAGCCCGTGATATGTTAATATCTAGGGATCTCGGCTAGTGAGGAGGGGAGCTGAGCTAACTGGATCGAGTGTTATTTATCAATAGCCTCGGTTTTACCAGGTCGGGTTGGTACCTACTGAACCGCTCCAGATCGCCTCGGCGTGAAGGTGTAGGAGGTCCGTCGGGTGAGCGTTGGCGGACGAACCTCGGAGTTGTCCCCGGGACCGAAGGTCGGTCCGAGGCACGGAGGTGTCTGAGCGAGTCGGTGTCAGCGGCTCCATGATCGGCTGGTGCAGAGGCTAACCGGCTTTCCCATGGCAGGTGAAAAGAAGCAGACAGATGGTGTCTGACTTCTTAGCCGGAGCAATGTTGTCATCGACCGGTGAGGCTGGTTTTACTCACGAGCTCGGTCGGCACAGAGGCCTTCCGTGTAGCGGAGGAAAACGGAGGCCGTGTTCTCTCGTCGTGGGGTTGACGAGAACTCCAGAGACTCAGCTCTTCCAGGCAGGAAGTTGGGACGTGGCCCGGTTTGGACGGGTGGACCAATGGGAACGGAGTTACCAAGTCACGTGGTTCTCGTCATTAGAAACCCAGGAAGTTTAACTGGATTATAAATATGTTTTAACCCTTTAGCAAAAGTAGAACCATAAAATAATACTGATGCAACATCAACATTCATGAATACTGGAAGAAGATGAATTAATCATATTAAGACATTTCTGGACAGTGGATTAAAGGTGGTGTCTTTTTAGAATGAGACATCAAAGAGTTCTTAAGTTTAATTATTAATTAAAGGAAATCTTGAGTCTTCCGACACGACCGGTCCTGGAAGGAATGTTGATTCAGGTTACAACATAATAAAAGAGTCATTTTAATCCAAGTTATTAGGAAAAAGATGAGTTATTGTTGTGATGAACCAAGGGGTCAGAAATCAGAGATAGTAACGCTTTGCCAGCGCTACATATCCCCCCTTATTTCAAGACGAGGACTCCTAGCAGAAGGTCGTTGCCTTGAAATACCAATCCGATGATGGAGGACATCGTGGGTCATCATGAACCAAAGGGAAGAAAGGTTTGTGGTACCTTTCCACCGGACAGAGTCAATCAAAAATGAATCAGAGCTTGAGGTTAGAGATTACCAGACACAGGGGCACCTGTGTCATTGACCTTCAGGAATTTGGAAGCATCCCACACCGGAAACAGAATCAGGAGGAAGGCACCTATCCAAACGGTGCCAGGAGACTGAGGAGTGGGGCAGTCCGTGAAGGGGGTCGGCAGCAGCGGGGCGTCGTTGATGAAGAATTCCAACCCAGAGCAGCGTCGGCAGATGAGTCGCAGACGAGACCAGTTGGGACCTTGGACGTCCGGCGGCTGGACAGTAGAGCAGAAGAAAGGCACAGCACAGCAAAACAACCACAATCTGGTAAAAGGGGCATTCAAAATGTGTGAATGTAGGCAGATTTGGTTAAAATAAACTAGAAAAATTAAATTAATCTAATTTAAAAATAAGGCTATGTGTCATGCCATTACATTTAATTAAGGATTTAACCTATTTAAATGATTTAAGAGCTCTATTTGTATAAAACTCTGAAGAGATTGACTTCACTCCCATGAGGTTACTCTAGGAGTGACACTTTTAAAGTGAATTTGGAAAGACATTACGTCATATTTTAACCTAAGTTTAACTATTTAAAGTTTTGGAAATAACTTAGTAACCTAAGGATTGAGTTTTTGAGAACCAAAAATTGAGTTTTGGAAATAGTGAAATCAGTCATATTAGACCTGAAATCTAAAGTTTTAGAAGACATTTTGTGTTAAATGGCCTAAGGTATATTTTATCCTTCATTTTGATTTAAGGAAGGTATATTAAAATGGATTGGCTCGCCTTTACATTAATTATTATGATAAAATAATTATTGTAAGTAATAGAAAATTAAACATTAAGTTTGATTTAAACATAAAGTAATTTTACTAATTTAATACAGCATTAGGCTGTAAAATAAAGGAACTCTGGCTTAGTGTTTACCAGGATGGACGCGCAGCTGACTGGAGTACAGCAGGCGACGTCAGCAGCTCAACCAGGTCTGTTTCCCATAAAAACACATGGTTAGTAACACACGGTTAAAAGGGAGGACATGAACGTGGACACACATTCACGCCACACACACCGAAAAGGGAGATAACAGGTGGAAACCTGGGAGGCCTCAAGTCACATCACCCTCNGCCGCACCAGAGTCGTCAGAACAATGTTGGCAGGCCGCCAACCCCGTGCCAAGAGCGTTGCTTTTGTTAAGATTATAGCGCACCTCGATGTCGAAGCTTTGCAGCGCTAAAAGCCAAGAAGCAATGCGTGCATTAGTCACCACACCATCTCTGATGCGTTGACTGTTCAAGAAGGTCACGGGCTGGTGTTGAGTCTCAATGATGATTTTCTGGCCCCCAATGAAGTTGGAAAAGTGTTTAACTGCCCACATGGTGGACAGCAGGGCTTTTTCACAGTCAGAGTATTTTAGCTCTGGACCAGTCAGGGGCCTACTAGCGTAGGCTACGACACGCTTGTCGCAGTCGTGCTGTTGGTACAGACCAGCGCTCAAGCATTGGGTAGAGAAACCCACTTCCAGATGGAACTCTTTGTTACAATCGGGAAGAGCGAGGCAGGGAGCGGAACACAACGCGGCCTTGAGTGACTCCATGGCCTGCTGTTGTTGTTCTGTCCACTCGAAAGGTACATCTTTCTTTAGCAGTTTGTTTAGCGGTCGCGCTAACTCTGCATAATTTTCCACAAACTGGCGGGAGTAGTTGCACACCCCAAGAAAGCTCCGAAGTTCAGTGACGTTCGTTGGAGCCTTAATGGTGGTGACACCTTGTATCCGACCCAGCTGTGGCTGCACCCCGTGTGGTCCCACACGGAGGCCAACGAACTGTACCTCAGATCTGCACCATTGACCCTTTGAGACAGATATTTTAGCACCTGCCGCTGTTAGCTGACCCATTACGTGGTCTAGCTCGGCTAGGTGTTCATCTAAAGATGGTTGTCCAACCAGAATGTCGTCGACATAGATGATGGTTCCGCGCTGACGAGCGTCGGGACATGCCTTGTTTAAGAAGATGTTAAACTCAGAGGGAGAGTTAGAGTAGCCGAAAGGACACCGTGTGAAGGTGTATTGGCGGTTGGCAAAGGTGAAAGCCAACTTGTGTTGGTCGGATTCATGGACCGGTATAGTCCAGAATCCAGAAGCGATGTCAAGAGTAGAAAAGTACTTTGCCTCTCTTACCTTTGGGAGTTCCTGATCCAGGCGGATCGACGGCCACCGCGACAGCGAAACCTGTTTGTTTAGTTGTCGGTAGTCGATGGTCAGTCGCCATTTCCCGTTAGGTTTCTTAACAGGCCACAACGGCGCAGAGTAGGTGCTGTTACAGGGTCGAATGATACCCTTCTCCAACAGGTTGTCAATGATCTCCTGCACAGGTCCTTCGGACAGCAGGGGAAGTTTGTATTGTTTCACAAAAGTTGGAGGTGCACCCGCCGCTGTGGGGATTGTTACCTCATGGATTGTAGTCAGGCCACAATCCAAGGAGTCAACTGAGAGGGAGTCTTTGTACTTAAGTAGGAGTTGACGGAGCTTGTTACGCTCAACGTCGTCTACTAGAGCATCTGCTTCCTCCACAATCTTTTCGATGTGGGACAGAATTTCTGGAGGTCTCCCTGGAGGGAGGCTCTGTTGTTCTTCTACCAGACAGCGATGTTGAAGTCCGGCAGGGAGGGTTATGGGTCTGGGTTCTTTG
>SSNR01000010.1:1056775-1084413 GCA_006937965.1 Callopanchax toddi | reverse complement strand
CTGGATTATAAATATGTTTTAACCCTTTAGCAAAAGTAGAACCATAAAATAATACTGATGCAACATCAACATTCATGAATACTGGAAGAAGATGAATTAATCATATTAAGACATTTCTGGACAGTGGATTAAAGGTGGTGTCTTTTTAGAATGAGACATCAAAGAGTTCTTAAGTTTAATTATTAATTAAAGGAAATCTTGAGTCTTCCGACACGACCGGTCCTGGAAGGAATGTTGATTCAGGTTACAACATAATAAAAGAGTCATTTTAATCCAAGTTATTAGGAAAAAGATGAGTTATTGTTGTGATGAACCAAGGGGTCAGAAATCAGAGATAGTAACGCTTTGCCAGCGCTACACCGTGTAGTGTTTAGTTTCGTTTCTCTTTCACGCGACGGCACTGCCCCCTACTGGGCACTGCCCCCTGCTGCAGCAGAAGTGTCAGGCTGCCAAATAAGGAGAAACCCAGCAGAACCGGAAGGCGGCGCATTCTTCTGATCTCTGAGTTGCTCGTTAGGAAATAATTACAGCGTATTTTGAGTTATAATGGTGCAACGCTGATCTAGAGGCATCAAAGATTACACCTGTTTAATATAAAGTGATTTAAATATGGAGTCACAGGCATTTTAAGTATTTAAATATATATATATAAATAATTAGCTATCCATCATCTATCTCCAAACACACATATATATGTGTGTGTGTGTGTGTGTATGCAGGTTAAGGTGGCGCTGCCCCCGGACCGAGGACCAGGTTTAGTTGAAGACCCCTGCTCTACAGAAACTAGGGATGCACCCATATCGGTATCGGCCCGATGCCGGTATCGGTTAAAGTTACCCGATACCAGGAACTGATTCCAGTGGCTTCACTGTCTGTGACTTGTGATTTTTGTTGTAGTTTCCTATATTGAACACTAGGGGGAGCTACTGAGCTAAAGAGTAACAGTGTGGGTTGAGAGATGGAGATGGTGCCAAATAGTTCATTTTATTTAGTTAAAATGTGGAAAACTGCAATAATTTCACTGTGAAATCACAGAAAATGGTTATTTTTCACCTTATATTTTAGTTTTGTGATCATTTTTTAATATATATTTTTTAATCAAACTCAGTTATTTGTTGTAAAAAGCAGAGAAGAAAAAATAAAACTTGTATTCCACTTTGTTGCATTTTTTTGTGTGGTAGAAGTATCAGTATCGGTACTCTTTATTGGCGAGTACTCAGATTTAAGTATCGGTATCGGATCGGTTTTGAAAAAAGTGGTATCGGTACATCCCTGGCAGAAACTCACATGCATTGATTTAAGTCACTTTGGCGCCATTATGGTCTGTAGTTGTCTTATGGTCTGTGCTTTAATAAATAAACAAGTATTGGATCAGGTCAACAGATACCTAGTTATAAAGGACTGGTTACATAAATCTATTTTCCTCACTGTAAATCCAGAGCAGGACATGAATGAACCTGACTGTAAGAACTCTCCTTTGCTGCTTCGTAAACAGACAGGCGTTGAGTATCAGACTCACTCACAAAGCCTGGATTTGGTCCAAAGACAAGAGAGACCATATTTGATTTGCAACACTTTCATACATGTAACAAAACTCTAGACTGAATATTTTCTGGTTTTGCCACAAAAGCAGCAGTAAAGCAACAAACAGACGCATTAGTTCTAAACAGCAGTGGAAGCAGGTTTTCCTTCTCACACCAGAGGTGTAAAATGTACATGTCTGAGTCAGCATGTGCATCACACCTCGTAAAACCACTTGAGAAACCCCTTCTTCTGTGAGCTGGTGCATCTGACTCACAGCACCACACATCCCACTACTGCTTCAGAGTCGTGATCATACGGGACCTGCAGACGTCCTCTACACGCTGTTTTCATGAGCATCAGCAGCCAGGAGTTTTCATTTCCCTGACATACTTCTGCCTCTGCGCAGGTTCCCTCTCTCCCTGTTAATATTTACTCAGGGTTTAAATGTTAAGGGCATCATCTTATGGTAACAATAACTCAGCCAAGCAAACTAGTCATATATTTACACAATGAAGGTTCCATAAAACACCCTGTGGACTTAGACCTCCAGCTGATGAGTATCAGGAGGCAAACAGCCACTTTCTAAACAAACATCAAGGATTTCCACATGAAAACGCTGTTCATGATCTTTCTCACAACCTGAAAACGCAAATGTGAGGTAGAAAGAACTGCCTCTGTTCTCAGCACTAAGTTTCCAGTGTGGGCTGGACTCCACCAGGACAGCCCATTGTCTCAGATCCTGTTTGTAGTCATGACAGGAGCTCAAGGCACAGTCATGAACACAGGTGTCTGGTCTGGAACAGTCAGGGTCTCATCTTCTTTGGGCAGATTTAGTGATTCGGTTTGCATCTTTAAGCCATGACCTTCAGCACTCTAGAGTGGTTTTCAGCCAAGTGTGTAGCAGCTGGGATGAGAGCCAGATCCTCCTAATCTAGGCCACGGTTTAACGCTGAACAAAGGTAGAATACTGCATGTGCACTGGCAGCAGAAGAGTTCTAGAATCTCAGTTTCTTATAAACGTCTCCCATCCCAAATGGATTTGGATCACAACCAAAATTAAAACCTGCATACAAGCAGTTGAAGTAAGCTTCCTCCACAGGGAGGTCAGGCTCAGCCGTAGAGATAAGGTAAGCAGCTTTGTCGTCCTATGGGAGCTTGGAATAGATAGCTGCTGCTCCACTGCATAGAAACGAGTCTCTAGAGGTAGTTCAGGATGCCTCATGGTCACATTCCTTTGTAGGTTTTCTGGTAGGAGTTCCCAGGACAGACGCAGAAGGACTGTGTGTCCTCTCTGGTCAGGGAGCACCTGGGCATTCCCAAGGAGGAGCTGGAGACAAGGATGTCTGGACTTCCCTCCTGAACCAGTTACCTATGGACCCAACCATGAATAAGTGGAGGTAAATGCCTTCCTTCCTGCTGGATGATGGATGGATGGATTTCCACCTAACCAAGCCTCCATTCATCAATGCATTGTCACACTGTATTGACCTCTCTCTCTCTCTCTCCTTTTTCCAGACCTCTGTAGTTCACCCTCTCATGTTTTCAATCCACTGCTTATCCAAACCATGACTGATGGCAGTCAATTCTTCATCATGAATGCTTGGACTTTGCCAGATTTTGTGGGTTTGCAGACCTGCCTTTTGAGGATTGAACATACATTCTCAATAGGATTCAGGTCTGGGGAGTTTCCTGGACCTGGACCCAACATGTTGATGTTTTGTTCCCTGAGCCACTAACTTTAGCCTTCCGCCATCAGGCTGGAAAAAACCTTGTTCATCACTAAACTGTTGTTGGATAGTTGGAGGAGTTCCTCTGGGAGGATGTTTAGGTCCCAGGCTTCATTCATGGCTGTTCTGAGACTAACCTGTGAGTGAGTCCACTCTCTTCTCCCCTGAGAAGCAGCCCCATATGTGAATGTCTCAACATTCTTCACTGTTGGCAGGACTGATGGGAGTGCACGCTCAATACTCTTACAGTCTTCTACTCAGGAAGTTCTTAACAATTTGATAAGCAGTTGATGTAGCTGCAACTTCAATAGCTGCTTGTTTAAGGCCTTATGAGCAAAGCAATCATGACTACTCACTCCCACACAGGTCATCATGGTTAATAGAACCATCATTTCAAGATGAGATTACCTTTATTGATCCCTCAGAGGGGAAATTCAGTTTCAGTACAATCTTACAGGATTAGACACACAGACAGGTGAGATTGTCCTCGTAGGCACGCTGCCACTTGTGTGGCGCCCCCTTTAAGAAGATAAGGAAAAGGGCTAGCAATAGGGAAGGATGAGGAAGAAAAAAGTAGCTCCCCCAGCCATGCCTCCAGACATGGCTGAGACAGATACAAAAACCTCAACGTAAAACACATAAGAGTCACAACAACCATAAAAACCCATCAGGTGGGTGGACCAAGGACGCCAGCGCCAGACACTGCTGTTTCATCCTTCACCATCCAGCAGAGAGGAGGGAGAAGTCAGGAGGAGGACACAGAATAGAAGGTCTGAGCCACCGCCACATTCATTCTGTCGAGTAGGGGTTGAGTTCTTCAAGGACAGATAAGATAATGTGTTTTGGTTCAGGCAGTGCTATGTTTCCTCCACCACCTTACAGTTCATGTTGCTGGATTCTATCCCTTCCAAAATTAAATCAACGGCCATCCCCACTGATCCGTACAGTCAGACACATTGATTGCAATTCGCTCTGCACCAGAGTTTGTTCGCAGCCAGTCCTCTAACAACTTCTTCATCGCAAGTGTTTCAGTGTTCAAAGCACGAATCAGCCCCTCCTGAAGCGCAGGACACCAGCCATGCAGCTTCATTATTTCCTGATAAATCAGGCTCAGTAAGTGTGACCTGAAGTAGTCCTCCAGAGACAGACTTACAAGACCTGCTACTTGATCCATTACAAACCCCGCAGCATCTGTCCCGTTCAGCCAAGGTTGGAGTCCCCCTCTCTGTTTGAAAGTGGAAAAAATTGAATCCATGATATTGAGAAACCAGCAAGCCAGATCCATAAAAGGGTATTAATCCAGAAGGAATGAGGAAGTTGCTCATAATTAGATGAGACGAGGCAGTAGGGCTGGGCGATATGGCCTAAAAATAAAATCTCCAATTTTTTTCTTTTTAATTTGAATTACGAATTTTTTCCGATTTCCATCCTACGCATACAAACGGCAGATGTGGAAAAAAGGACAGAATCACTGCAATTCCCAAACAAAATGAAATTCAGTATAAAACGTGGAATCTCACGGAATTCTCTTATATCTGCAAATTAGTAAAGAAAAATAATATTTTTCGAAGTGTTTTGGCCACCGCCGTCACCGTACCTGAGCACGCAGATCGCAGTCTACACACAGGAAAAAAAGACGGTCCGCTTCAACAAAGTCTCACTGAAACACCTCCAGAAAATTCAACTCCGCGAAGTTTAGTGCAAAGCTCAGTGCAGAACAATATCCAAATTACCTTTATGAATCTGAAGAATGACTTCTCTTTACGTTTAGTCGACAGACAATGGACTGGCAGCGTAATGTGATGAACTCCGAGTCTGAGTCACGTCTGAAAACAGGCAGCAGCGTGGAGCCAGTCGAACCGTATACGGAACATTCAGCTAAATTAATAGAAACGAGCCGTGAGGTTATTGGAATTTGGGAAAAGATAAAACGGATTTTATAGGGCCCTATATGTGCAAAGCGACTGCTTCGGTGATTGTTTTTGCTGTTGTCGCTAGCAATAATGCTATGTGGAACTAGCTCTACGGAAGCTCCGGGGAGCCAAAAATATGCCATTACACAAAAACTCAATTTACTTGTTTTTTAAATCACCTGCAACCAAAAATTCGAATTAATTCATTCAATCGATTTACCGCCCAGGCCTACGAGGCAGCAGGAGTAACACAAGATGGAGAGAAGGAAAAGTTGTGACCCTCCTCCGCAGAAGTAGGAAGAAGAAGCACTATACCCTCAATGAGCACACAGTCTGCCAGTCCAGCCTCAACACTCAACCACCTCTTAAACTCATCTGATTGGACATTCAACTCACACAATTCCTTTTCATAACATTCTGAAGTTTATGCAAACTGCCATCATGAAAACAGACAGCAAACTTTGTGACATTTTAAAATAGTTTTATTCTCAAAACTTTTCGCCATAGCTGCAAATTTAAAAGACAAGACTTTCATCATTTAGCTGTTAACTAAAAATACCATCACTCACCAATAACAACACTTATTTATTTCCATCTTTCCTTCATTATTTAAGAGTTTTTCTGTTTTTTGCTGTAAACTTCTGTTACATGTGTAGAAAAACTCCTGAGAGTTGAACATAAAACACAAAGGGTGTTTAAAATCAGCAGAGTACCATAAACATTCACAACCCATTCATCTTCCACTTCTCCTGGGTCAGAAAATAATAAGTACTATGACTAAGAGAAGGGAGCAAAATGAATATAAGAGGACAATCAGTGCTTCAGAAGTGGACAATGTTCGAACAAATGCTGACAAAGTAAGGCCTGCTTGTTAGTGAGGCTCAGGAGGAAGATGGCTGTGACTGCTGTGTTCCAATCAAATCAAAACGACAGAGTAACCTTGGAGAGGCACAGAGAGGATATATTTTTAGCCGGTCATTCTCACAGGGAAGCTCTTTTTCCCATCCTCTGTTTTTTCCTTCCATTTTGATTTTATCTGAAGTGCGTCGCCTGGCTGCCTGCTCTCTTTTGGGATGCCTGTTTACAAAGCAGAGCTCATGAGACAATCAAGCCAATTCTCCCTCTCTTCTGAGGAGGCAGAGGAGTGATTGACTGCTTTTTGTCTTGTCTCTCTAGCTGTGTCAACACACTGGGTGAGGGAGGAGAGCCTGACTCATCTGGTGAAATCAGGTCGCTGAGCGTTTGCTCTCTAGGTTGTTGCATAAAACTACTTTTTCTCTCAGCTGAGTCCACAAATATTAAAGGCAGTTCTTACAAGTAGATATGCAGGTTGTTGGAGACATTTTGTATCCATTGATGAACAGTAAAACCAGGGTTCTGTCTAGAGAATGTTTTTATTATTGTTCCAGCAGCACACTGATGAGTCCTCATCTAACAGCTTCTAGATCTCTTCTCCATGGTCTCCTATTACAAACGAAAACATGTGTTTTTCACATTGAGATCTCCTAACAGCTCAACCATAAATGACAATTATCACATTGTAAATTCTTACAATTAAAATGAAAATGTTCAGCAGGTAGTTTGTGTCTCCTATGCTGCTGATTTGACCAACATCAGGTATTGCTGGGTTTCACTCACGTGACCTGGAAGTCGTGCGAAACTCAAATGGGGGGCAAGAAGTGTTTTGTGCCACAACAATGGATGAAAGCGGCTATACTAAGGCTTTAAATGAGCTGGCACAGACGCGATATTGTAAAAAAAACATCTTCATTTAGGTTATGACCCATATAATTTTTAGAAATCTGCCTTTATATACAGTCTGGAGGATTTACCCAGCGTTCAACAATCAACATAAACTATCTCATGCTGCATACCTCGTATTACACTGCAAACCAAATGAAAGCCTTCAAAAGCCTGGAAGCTACAACTATTTTATTTCAGGTTAGGTCGACCATTTGAGATCCAGAGAAGCTTTAAATGGCTGTCGTCTTGTTTTTGCACGGGTTTGTTTTGATTTGTGCTACTTTAATTTGTGATTATGTTATCGCTAATGCTTACAACCAGTGTGTTTATGTGTTAGGCTCTACTAGTAAATAATTTATTATACCTTTTTAAATCAAAATTCCTGGTAGATTTGTTTGATTTGAAGTCATTTCCATAGTATTTGCGGTACAATTAAGTTAGGACACATGAAAACAATATCAAACTTGTATACCTGCCGTTTTTATAGACGTGTTTCTAAGTTAATGTTCAATAAAATACTAGAAAATAACATTTAGTAAACCCTTACCTGTTAGAAAGTGATTACTGCAAACTCTAAAGTGTCTGTTTCTGCGCCTCTTGTTTTTAACCAAAGATTACTGATCCACTTCTGCCGTCTTCTTTCGGTACGTTTTTTAAATGAAGTCCTTTGTGGCACACGACTTTCGGGACATGAAAAAAACGTTTGTCTTTCTCCCGATTAGACTGGTTGCAACTTGCAACAACCGTAGACCGCACAGAATTTGGGCATTTTGAAGCCGAGTCAACAGCGAAAATAGGGTTCTGTTCAGCGACGGTTACTTCCTGACCCCCATCTGCATTGGGTGACGTCAACGCTACGTCATGTGAAACCCAGCAATGAAGACATCACATAAAAGCCCCCATACGGATCAGCTGTAACGATGACTTCTACAGAACGAGTTTGTTCAGTCTTTCTCTGTTTTATAAAAAGCCTGCAGACCTTCAGGTATCCTAACTCCGAAAGTCAGGTCAGGTCACTAGATTTTCTTCAGTGTAGCAAAGAACACATTTTTATTAAGAATGGTAAACACATGTAGATAAAAGAGTCCCAGGCCAGCTCTCATGTGGTCTGAACAACAGTTCCTCTGTTTAGAGTTATATCCCTGTGGAGGGGCTTTTCTTGTAGAACCACTGCTCTGTTTTTATATTGATCAGTCCTCATCACACTGAAATTTAAACACTTAGCATCTATTAATATGACTTGTTTCACAGATTAAAGGTGAAAGTGTAGTTATCCATAGATATCATGATAAAGTACGGTAGTACTTCCAGAATCTCAACAAACATAAAAAACTGCCCAAACAAAACATATGTTTAATACATTTAAATATTAAATTACCAACTGTTTATTATTTTGGGTCATGAATGTGAGATATTATAATTTATATTTGTCCTCAGCTCTGCTGTTCCTGTTTTCAGGCTGTTTTGGGACAAAGGTATCTAGTGTCAGACCTGAGATGTAAACACAGTGAATAAGAATAAAAGAGCGTCGATGGGGGAGGGGAGCATGTAGTTAGAGTCCTCAAGGACACAGCGTGCTGGGTAAGCTTGGCCAAGGTGTAGCATGGAGAGAGTGAGGAGAAGGGGGGAGTGGTGGGTGAGAGAAAGGAGTGCTGACGCATTTAGGAACTGGTGGAGGGGTGAGCAGGGGGGAGGCTGCTGACGTCTGGACAGCCACGCAAATCTAGGTAACCAAGAAGATTGCTGTGGTGTAAAGTGTACCCAGTGAACTGTGCTAATTTCTGAAACATATTTCAGTGAAGTGCAGGGAGATTCAGTTAGTATTTTTCATTCGTTATTTGACAGTACTCCTTTCTGGTTTACGTTGAATGGTTCACTAAATAAAGTGTGGCATTCTGACTGGTGAGTTTTAAACAGTAAATGTCCGTCCAGTCTCAGTGGCGACCCGTCCATAGGGGGCGCTATGGCGCCACCCCACCAGTCCAAAAGGAAGAAGAAGAGATAGGAATCACAAAACATAAAAAAACAAACATGAAAATAAAACTAAACAATCTATCTATTATATATACAATAAGTATTGTGTATAATCTGCATTTAGGTGTAGTTTTGAAATGTTCTCTTACTATTTTTTACCAGACTGAAAGGTCGAGTGATGTACTTCCTGTTTCTTTGGAGTCTACTGCGCATGTCCGGGGCGCACTCAGCTTTACCAATAGACCTACACTCTGTTCACTATTACTGACGCATGGAACCAGCCTTTAGTGCAAAGTATAGGAGAGCTGAAGGGCGCTGAATTTAGCGTCCGTGTCATGCGCAAAACAGCAGTAGGCCGGGGGGTGGGCTCTGATTCAGCTAAGATGATCCACCGCAGGTTCACGCAGGCTTCAGCTTCAGCAGCGGAAGAAGGAGTGAGGTCACAGGATTTTCAGAGGACAAGGGTTCGAGGCAGCTCCCTCATTCTTTCCATTGAATTCCAACTCAAGTTTGCAGGGAGTCCAGATTAGATTAGAGGATATCTATTGGCTTCAGGCAGAGAAACAGATTCCTCTCTGCCTTTCTGTCTGTTAGCTGACCCACACCGAGCTCAATTTGGTCGAATCGTGGCTTAAATCGCACTGACCCGAGTTGTCAGTTGCTCCAAGTTGTTCTGCATCCTGTGCCAGAGTTCCAGGTTCATTTCAGCTCATTCATTGTGTATGAGTGTTCGTACCTCGGATCAGGCTCTCATGGACAGCAGGAATTCTGTTAATCGCTCCTGCTAGCTCCAGTAATTTCCGATAGACCAGACCCAAGGCAGTGCCAATAATCAAGAAACTGGCCATTGTAAATCCAAAAATGTCAATTCTACATCTTCAGAGAGCTGGGTGAGACACATAACGCCCCATTTCTGCCATGGATCCATCACAAACCCCGCCACGTGTGTCTCCATTGGACAATTAGACATCCCCTTCTCTGCTCTGAAAGTTGAAAACAATAGGCCCGTTTCCACTGTCGAAACTTCAGGGTAATTTTACCGGAACTTTGAGGCACGCGACTGTTTCCATTGATGCGGGCCATTTCGAGAGGGCCGTCTTCAGGGCCATTTCAGGGACCAACGGAGTCACTGATGAGGGGCAGGTACTCGGATTGGCCCGATAGACTTGCTGAGTGGTAAATGTGGTTAACTTGTGCTGATTGGTTGTGGGATGAAGGAAAATGATGAAAGCAGACCGCGCCGAGATAAATTACCTGTGTGTTGTTGTCGGAGCTTGCAAAATGACCGTGTCTTCGAGGTTGGATTAGTTCGTCATCAAGTATACTCATCCTTCTGTTCAGCACTCCCATCACGATGGATAAAAACAGCAAAATACGCTGCAACCATCACTTCTTTGTCCATTGTTGATCTATTTATTATTCTCCGCTTCCTTGTCTGTTGGCGCCTTTACGTTTGTCAGTGACGTTAATGCTGACGTCTTACAAAAGTTCCAGAAAGGTGGGGGCTGTAATGGAAACACAAGCGCTGAGCGGAGTGAGCCAGCTGATTTGTCCCGGTCAATTTCGCCCTCTAGGATTTACCCTGAAGTTCCGATAGTCGAAATGGGCCTACTGTGTCGATTGTGCTCAGAGTCCAGCTAACCAAATCCATATAGAAGAAAAGGTGTTTAAATAATCCAGAGGGAATGAGGAAGGAGCTCCGATTTGACAAGACAAAGAATCAGATCAGAAAAAGATGGAAGAGAAGAGGGAATGTGTCTGTCCTCCACAGAAGCTGGAAATATATCCTAAACAATGTCTTACTAATACAAAGAGCTCAGGAGGGGCTGAAGAGGGAGCAGATAGGGTAGGAAAACTACCCTGTGGTACACCATAGGGGGGAGAGGTGGAGGAGAACCTATTTAGAACGCTCAGACAGATATGAGGAGAACCACTCCACCACAGGTCCTGATACCCAGGGTCTCAGCTTATCAAGGAACAGGTGATGGTCTCTGGGTTCCCCTCCTGGACCTGTTGCCACAGCAACCGGATATTTTATGAATAATTTTGAATGATTTGATATTAATGTAAATGTTCATATAAAGGTTTGATGGTTGAGTTGTGATACTCCACGCTGTTATCCTAATGAAGAGACTTTCCTTCAGATGATTTCTGCTCCGGTGTATCTACTTCAGTGTTACTCATTCTACATTCTAATGCCCATTGGGTTCAACTTGTTTAACATTGTGAAAAACTTTTTCAAGGTTGAGATTTATTGAGAAAAGGGAGACTCATTTCATCAGGTTCCTGTGAGTGCAGAAGAAAAAGAAATGATAAAAGATCATTTAATCTTATAGTCTAGTCTCTAAAAAAGCTTTCTTTTAATTTAAGTGACTTCACTAAGTGTAGAAATTCAACATTTGTCAAATTTTTTGCCATGCTTAGTTAATGAGGACCAAATAAACACTCATAAAACTGACTTCATACTGCATTACCATGACAGAAAAGCATTAGGATAAAAAAGAAATTAAAGTGAAAACTGCCAGCAGTGACATGTGAGTGTTTTTATGGTCAGAGTTTACATTTACACCCATTAATACGTGTTCAGCTTGTAAAGTTTTACTGTAATAACAGAATTTGAAGGTTTATCAGACCTGATGTTGCTCAACCATTAAGCTGTTTTTTCTCTGACCTTTGAAGATTTTCATCAATAACAAATCTGCTACCAGAAAATAGCAGAAAATTCTTTTTTTTTCTTTCCATTTAATTTTCATTCATGACTCATAAACAAGCATCCTGTAACCCAGAGCTGAACCCAGTCCTAGTGGGTCTGAGTAGAGCTGCTGATCTACTGGGAACAACCATCTCCAGGGTTTACTGAAAAAGAAAACATATCCAGTGAGCAGAAGTTCTGTGTCATGTTGAGGTCAGAGGTCAGAGGAGAATGAGCAGACTGGTTGGAGATGACAGAAAGGCAACAGCAGCTCTAATAACCAATGGTTCCAATCAAGTTCTGCAGAACACCTTTGCTGTACCCACCAGGTGTCTCCTTTTAGCTAAGGACAGGAAACCAATTCACACTGGATCACCAGACCTGGACCAGAAGAGACTGGAAAAACTGTTCCTGGTCTGATGAGCCTCGATTTCAGCTGCAACATTGGGTCAGAATCTGCTGTCACATAACGAAAGCTGGATCCATCCTGCCTTGTTTCAGCATGGTGGTGGTGGTGTGACGTGTGGGGGAGTCTATCTGGTCCCACTTTGGGCCTCTTCGTACCAACTGAGCATGATTTAAACTTCACAGTCTACCTGACTATTGTTGTTGACCAGTTCCATCCCTTTATGGTCCAGAGGACCCAGTTTGTGATGACTTCCATCAGGATAATGCATCATATCACAAAACGTAGATCATGTCAAAATGTTTTCTCAAACATGGCAATGAGTTAACTAGACTAGTGGCCTCCAAGACACGAAATCTCACTCCAGTCCAGGGTGCTCACTTATAAAACTGCTTACGCCTGAAAGTTGCGTAAGTCACTTTTTACGCAAACTTTGGGATTTATAAAAGAAAAATGTAACGAAAAAATGTGCGCAACTCTAAGCAAACTTTGAACCTTGCGTAAGCATGTTGGAGACGTGAAACCTGTCAGAGCAGCTGGTGAGATGAAACATGTTGAATTTATGACACAATTAAAGACTTGTAGACCCTCGCACACACACACAGAACCAACAATCCGTCTCTAAATAGAATAAAAATTAAAATCTGAATGAAAATATGTCGCATTTTTGAAAAATGTCACATTATGTTCATCCAGTCGTCTTCAGATTATATAACAACTGCACTTATTGGTGCATTAATTGTGATTTCTGAGACTTAGGAATTCTGCAGTCATACTTGTGCGTAATGCGCTGCAGCTCAGCCAGTAGTCAGACTCTGGATGAATGGGAGAGTTTTTAGAGATTTCTAGACAATGACTGGACGATCGATCAGCTGATAGATTCATTAGAGCATCCTATGGATCAACTGGGTCCAGTATTAGATCAACAGAACCATCGGAACCAGTAAAACCCGGTGGCACCGGCCGTTCTCAGGTTCCCTTCAACCAGCGATTTATCCAACAGGGTGACTGTTTGATAGGATGAACATGACGTGTCTTCCCCTTTGGATTAAATTAAATGATGTCATTAAACGTTTCTTAGATCTACACCATCTCTCTGTCAGTCTGACAGCAGACGCGCTGCAGCGAGGGCACTTCCATGTTCTCCGTCAACATTTCACCACCAAATAAAACATTTTCCCGTCCATCCACCACAAGCAGCTCGAGTTTCAGCCTCTGTAAAATCACGTTTTCTGAACCTCTCTGTTGTCACGATTTACTGTTAAAAGCCAGAAGCCCACCGGCTTATGCATATGCAATTATTCATGAGGTACTTTGCATTGACCGTATATGGCAGAATGTGGGTGTGTAGGAGGAGGGTTCTGACCCAAAAACAGCTGAGCACAGTTCTAGGTCTGAGAGCGATTTATAAAGCAGGATTGCGTGGATCTGTGCGTCCGCAGAGTTTTACAGTATAAATCAGAAATAGATTTTGCATACCTGTAAATTTTTTGCTGAGCTTAAGCAAGTTTTAGTAAGGATTCTACGCAAAGTTTTATAAATGAGCACCCAGAACCTTTAGGATGTGGTGAAACAGAGACTCACATCATGGATGTGCAGCTGACAAATCTGCAGGATCTGTGTGATGCTGTCATGTCAATATGGACCGGAACCTCTATGGAACATTTCCAACAGCTTGTTGAATCTATGACAGCAAAAAATTAGGGCAGTAGCATAAATATGGGTGGTGTCACTTCTTAAGGCCTGCCAGAGTAAAGTTTAAATGGTTTCAGTGGTGCAGTGGTAGAAGCTGGTCAGCAGCTTCCTGAAGAGCCTTTTAGGGAAGAAGAGTCATTCCTGGGCTTTTTATTGATGCAGGAGGTGTTCAGGTTCAAGGTCTTCTGTGATCTGTTCCCTGAAGAACTTGAAACTTGGAACCATCTCCACCTCTTCTCAGTAATACACAGACCATTGTAGTGTTTTTTAAAATCTGAAGTCTATCATGATTCATTTTTTTCTTGGTATTCAAAAGGTGGTTGTAATGTTTGCAGCAGGTCTAAGAGCAGTATTGTGATGTAGCTGTTTGGGGTTTGCAGATTTGTGAGGGCTGTGGTTCTGTTCTTTCTGTGTGGAAGTTGGTGCCGTTCGAAGTCAGAAGGTCTGTCCTTTAGTATCAGTCTCTCAAAGCCTTTCATGACCACCAGGGACCGGTAGTCAGTCATGCTGTTGATGGCTGAGGTTTTGGGTATGGGGATTTTGGTGGGGGTTTTCAGGTAGATGGGGACAGTGACTTGTTGTAACGACAGGTTGAAGATGTTAAAAAATAATGGGGCAGGCTGGTCAGTGCACACGGTACTCAGCCTGATACGCCATCAGGCCCAGTAGCTTCTCTTTTAGCCTCCTGGATAAGAACAGTTTTGGGTGGTCACCCTCTGGGAATCTAGATTCTGGGTCTGGGTCTGGTTCATGGTTGGGGCTGGAACTGTTAGAATGTGATGAGCTGACTGAGGAGAGGGGGGTTAATAGAGGTGGGGTGGTTGTTTTTATGCTGGTGTTTTTTACACTGTCCCACATGGCATAGGGGCTGTTTCCCTCAAGCTGTCCTCATTGATGCTGCTTTTACAGCTGTGCTGACTCTCACTCTACGATACTGTTCCCTATCTCCTGACCTCAGTGCTGTGGTCCAGCCTCTGAGCAGCTCTCAGACATCTCTAGAGAACCAGGGCTTCTGGTTGTGGAATACTTTGGTTTGCTTATTGAAGGTTACAATGTTTAAAATGTTTTATTTAAAACAGAGGTAGTAACGCCACCAAATGCGTTACTACCTCTGAACTTTGACCTCTAGATCATCACAAATAATAACCATCTTTTTCCCAATAACTTGGAATAAAATGACTCTATTATTATGTAACCTGAATCAACATTCCTTCCAGGACCCGGTCGTGTCGGAAGACTCAGAAGACTTTCTTTAGTTAATAATTAAACTTAAAGACTCTTTGATGTCTCATTCTAAAGGACACTACCTTTAATCCACTGTCTTAAAATGTCTTAATGTGATTAATGCATTTTCTTCCAGTATTAATGAATGTTGATCCATACATCAGTATTATTTCACATACATACTGATAAAGGTTATGACAACTACGTCACTCATTACTTCAACCAATAAGAGTTAGCGGTCTGAGTCACGTGACATTAATAACTCCTCATTGGCCCACGTTCCCTTAAGACTCCTCTTTAACTTCCGACCCCGGAAGCTAGAGAAAAAGAGAGAAGAAGAAAGCTAGAAAGCTAAGAGAGCGGTTCTGGTCCCGACACTGACCAGACCTCATGTCTCAGCTGTCAACCTCTACACAGCTAACGCTTGTTGCCGGCTCATCCGGAGACGGTCCATCAGCCCGTCTGAGCCGATGAAACCAGCTTCCCTCTGAGGTCAGACACCTTCAGTCTGACGCTCCGTTATGGGAATGCCAGGCCTCGACGCTCCCTGCCAGAGATGGGTCATCTAAGCTTCGTATCTACGGATGACACCGTGGCCTCCGGCGGCCCAAGGCCCCCGCAGCCGTCTGATCCTGACCGAGGAGGGAACACCACCTCCGCGTTCTCATCCGACTCCAGCGGCGATGATCCATGGAACGCAGTTAAGTACCACAACACTGGTAAAGCTTAAAGGCCTCTTGATAAAAGCTAACAACTTTAGCTCACTCAAACTAGTTACTGATCTATCCGTAACTAGTACCCCTCCATCAGAATCCTTAATCTAAATTAAGTAAAATCCCTAGTCTCCTAAATCATCATGAGACTCAGATTGCTAAAACTTATTTAAGAATCAACTCAGAACACCTTACCATCATGAATGACTTAATGCTGACTACCTGCTAACTACCTCTTTCTTATCTGTGATATCTGTCGTATGTCTTTCTTAATAAAATAATGAAGTCTAATATCTAGTCTCAGATTTCTATTGTCAATATTAAATGCATAATCTACTCACTGTGACATCAGAATCGAACCTAGAGATATTCCTGTAAGTACTAACGGGTGAAGGTATCAGAGATATTCTCCGTGTAAAACCGACAAAACCTATTAGCGACTCTACAGAAGTATGTGCCAATTATAAACCATAAAAATAGAGTTTATAACGCTACAGAGCCATCCTCCCCAAATCTCCAGCCAGTATAAGGCTGATGGCAGCTCCAGTGGTGCTCCAATGTTGGTCTTCCTCAGGCCTCTCCCAGCAGGCTTTATGCCTGCTCTCCCAGGTGCAGCCCAATTAGCAATCAGACCATGCAGATTGCTGCACCATCAGAAAATGGCCAGAGAAACTGCAGAGGGGCATAACAAAACAAACATAACAAAAACGTACAACGACATACAGGATAAGCTGCTAAAACTCCAACTTTACCGAGCCACCTGCTGTGTTCGGATGGCGCAGAGTGGGCCTGGAGGATGAGACACCGGTCCAGTATGCAGCTCAGCGCGACCAGCTGCAGGCGGGTCTGCCCGTCTCGTTGTAGCAGGTGGAAAGTTTGAAACTTGATAAAGATGAGAAGCAATTGGAGAGCTCCAGATGAGGCGGAGGTGACTCCGGCCTCCGGGAACCGCGGGCGGTTAGAGTTCTGACCCGGGCCACCTCAGACCAGGATGAGCAGATGAACCAGATCGGCCCGGTGTTGAGGTGAAGACCCGGTTTCTGGGTCTCTCGCTCCTATCTGAGTCAACTCACCATCCGGCGGGATCGGAACAGGTGCAGAGGTCTGAGGAGAACGGGGCGTGAAGCTGATCCACACCTGAGCCGGAGTCCGGCTCAGGTGTGGATCAGCAGGCTACAGCTGCCGGACCATCAGAGCTGTAGCCCGCAGCCGCCTCTGTCACCTCGACAGGACAGGAGGGATCTCAGCCTCTGGAGTTTCCGCCGGACAGACAATCGAACCATTGTTAGGTCCAACAGACGTCGCCAGCGGGAGTCGCAGCGGTGTCCTCCTCGGCTCCCGCTGCGTTGCACGGAGGAGCGCTCACAGGTGAGCAGGGTGGGACTCGCGACCGGCTGCCCCCCCCCCATTATAAGGTCACACGCCTCCTCCGTTTCTTCCCGCTGGCGCCGGGCCCGCCTGAAGCAAAGTAACGAATAACGAGCCTAAAAAAAGCCCAGTAACGAGGAACGCGTTCCTGATTTTGGGAGACTAACTGTGTTCGTTACCGCAATAGTAACGTAGTTACTGTAACGCGTTACTTAATAACGCGTTACTCCCAACACTGGTAGTGTTCAGGTAGTCGATGTTCATTTAAAGTCTAATATTACAGCTATTGCAGCCTCAAGCCTGATTCCAAATATTAATCATGGACATGTCAGAACATGTAGCTGCCTGAGTGCTGCTGAGGTAAAGAACAAAGTGGGTGCTTTAACGCAGATGTCATGACATGAGGTTTTCATCAAAACAGATTGATCCTGGTCCAGAATTACACAAGCTTCTGACAGCCCGGCTGGAAGCTGTTCTTCCACTCAGTGTGCTTCAACTGCAGACTGTCAGCTTTAATTTGAAGGTATCCAAATCAGGTGAACGGTGTAGGAATTATAACAGTTTGCGTTTGTGCCTCCCTCTTCTTAAGGGACCAAAAGTAATGGGACAATTGTCTTTTCAGCTGTTCCATGGCCAGGTGTGTTATATTCCCTCGTTGTCCCCAATTACAATGTGCAGATAAAAGGTCCAGAGTTCATTTCAAGTGAGCTTTTTGCATTTGGAATCTGTTGCTGTCAACTCTCAAGATGAGATCCAAAGAGCTGTCACTATCAGTGAAAAAAGTCATCATTACAACAAAACAAACCCATCAGAGAGAGAGCAAAAACATTAGGCGTGGCCAAAACAACTGTTTGGAACATTCTTAAAAAGAAGGAATGCGCCGATGAGCTCAGCGACACCAAAAGACCCGGAAGACCATGGAAAACAACTGTAGTGGATGCGCAAATTATTCTTTCCCTGGTGAAGAAAACACAACACACAACAGTTGGCCAGATCAAGAACACTCTCCAGGAGGTGTGTGTGCGTGCGTGCGTGCGTGTGTGTGTGTGTGTGTGTGTCAAAGTCAACAATCAAGAGAAGACGTCACCAGAGTGAACACAGAGGGTTCACCACAAGATGTAAACCATTGGTGAACCTCAAGAACAGGACGGCAGTGTTAATTTTGGCATGAAATTTTAATTTAGTTTTAGTCTTAGTCTTTTGACTAAAATTCTTTTTCATTTTAGTCTAGTTTTAGTCGTCCAATTTGTTTTAATTTTAGTCTAATTTTAGTCGACTAAAATTCTGAACTATTTTAGTCGACTAAAATAGTTCAGAATTTTAGTTGACTAAATATAAAATAGGCATATTTCACTAATATTAATATATTTTCCTCTGGTGCGTTTATTTTACATTTCTTTAAATGAATTGGGGTAACACTTTACTTTTATTAACATTAGTGCATTATTAAGTATTATATAAACAAATGGGCCGTTTATCAACGTTCCCAATATTGTTAATGACCCCAATTATAAGACACAGCCCTTTCCAAGACTAATCTTCAGAAAAAAAAACTAAATTCACTTTTAAAATAAACTATTTTGTTGAAAATTTGATTAAGTAGTTTAAATATTATCTTATTTAGAGACCTTTAATATTTTTTTTATTAATTCAATCACAAAGATCGGTAATTCATATTCTACTGTGTGTTGAGTTCTGTCAGGAAAGACACTAGAGATCCTGAGCAAAAAAATACCATAATAATGCAAACTGTCAGAACTTTGCTCATGACATGTCAGATCAAAAGTCTGCAGGCTTTAACTCACAGAGTCTGATCAGCTGTTCTCACGCTGCGGTCCGTCTCCTCCCACAGAACGTGATCTCCACAACGCTCCGTCTTCGGTCATTTCACTCCATAACTCCATGTTTCCTGTCTCCCTGACAGCTGTTTGATGCCTCTGCTGCATTCACCACCATTATCTTAAAATTAGCGTCGTAACTCTGCCTCCGTTCTGTTCATGTGACCCACTTTTAATAAACTCTGTTCCTGTCGGAGTCTGCTCTGCTGTTTACAAATTCCGGCGCGTCCCGACAAGGCGGACTCTGATTGGTTCCTTTCTCATCTACTTCCGCCTGCTGATTGGTTCTTTGGTATGTTCGCCAAATTCTTCCCGTTTTCTGATTGGATTTCGTCACTGTCAATTCTCGTCTCGTCTTTCGTTCCTGACGAAAATGTCCGCCGATTTAGTCTTCGTCATCGTCTTTTTCCGTTTTATATTTTTGAATTTCGTTTAGTTTTCGTTCGGTAAAATATATTCGTGACGAAATAAATAACGAAAATATTTCGTCTACGAAATTAACACTGCAGGACGTCAGATCAGAGTTTACCAAACGTCTCTAAAACGGCCTTTAGTTCTGGAACAACATCCTGTGGACAGTGAGACCAAGATCAACTGGTACCAGGGTGATGGGAGGAGAAGAGTCTGGAGAAGGAAAGGAGCTGCTCCTGATCCTGAGCATACCACCTCATCAGTGAAACATGGTGGTGGTAGTGTCATGGCGTGGGCAGTATGGCTGTTAATGGAACTGGTTCTGTTGTATTTATTGATGATGTGACTGCTGACTAAAGCAGCAGGATGAATTCTGAAGTGTTTCGGACAATATTATCTGCTCAGATTCAGCCAAATGCTTCAGAACTCATTGGACGGTGCTTTACAGTTCAGATGGACAATGACCCAAAGCAGACTGCAAAAGCAACCAGAGAAATTTTCAAGGAAAATAAGTGGAATGTTATGCAATGACCAAGTCAATCACCTGACCTGAATCCGATTGAGCATGCATTTCACTTGTTGAAGACAAAACTGAAGGGAAAATGTCCCAAGAACCAGCAGGAGCTGAAGACAGCTGCAGCAGAGTCCTGGCAGAGCATCACCAGGATGAAACCCAGCGTCTGGTCAGGTCTGTGTGTTCCAGACTTCAGGCTGGAATTGATTGCAAAGGATTTGCAACCAAGTAATAAAAAGTGAAAGTTTGATTTATGAGGCTAACAGTTGGTTAGCACTGCTGCCTCGCAGCAAGGAGGTCGTGGGTTCGCATCCCGGCCCTGCAGCCTCTCTGCGTGGAGTTTGCATGTTCTCCCCATGCATGCGTGGGTTTTCTCCGGGTGCTCCGGTTTCCTCCCACAGACCAAAGACATGACTGTCAGGCTAATTGGGCTGGTAAATTGTCCTTAGGTGAGAGTGGGTGTGTGGTTGTTTGTCTCTTTGTGGCCCTGCGATGGACTGGCGACCTGTCCAGGGTGTCCCCCGCCTCTCGCCCCTTGACCGCTGAAGATAGGCACCAGCTCCCCCGCGACCCTCTGTGGAGGAATAAGCGGCTACAGAAGATGGATGGAAGTTTGATTTATGATTATTATTCTGTCTCATTACTTTTGGTCCTTTAAGAAGAGGGAGGCACATATTTAAACTGTTGTAATTCCTACACCGTTCACCTGCTTTAGATGTAAATATCCTCAAATTAAAGCTGACAGTCTGCAGTTAGAGCACACTGTGTTTGTTTCATTTCAAATCCGTTGTGATGGTGGATAGAGCCAAAAATGTTAGAATTGTGTCGATGTCCCAATATTTATGGACCTGACTGTATGTGGAGATTTAGGTAAGAGAGAATATTTTGAATCCAACGTCCACAGGCTCCCAAAACATCCCCCCCTCCCCCTCCCATTTCCTCTGACCCCATCTCTACACGCTGCATACACTGCGATATTTTAAGTCATGGTTCCCAGCTCTTGGTCATACGTTACGACTAGGGGTTCAATCATTCACAGCTCACAAATGATGTTCTCACACTGTAATGCCCGATGCTCTGAGACCTGACTGTCACACTGTGCTTTATGCAACACGTCTTGAACCGGCAGCTGCCAGCAAAGGGGTCTATAGGAGGAAGGAGGGTCTTCATCAGAATGACTTATGTTGTGGAACTCTACCCATAGGTCATAGTTTAGACCTGAAATACCATTTAAAACATTTAGAAATACTCCACATAGGAGCTTTAAGAGTGCTCTGGTCTGCTCTGATCAGGACCACTCTGATCACAAACTGGGTAAATCCAACATCTTTATCACAGCATGTGTGGTGTCCCCATCCCCACCCCACCCCCTGAGGAGCAGCCTGTGGAATGTGACCTGTAGCCAATCAGAGAGCGAGGTGACCGACACAAGCTGCAAAGAGCGAGGACAATCCCACATCTAAACAGCTGTTTGTATTCTTGTTCTACCTGGGAACTGAACTGTCAGAGATCGTTGTTGTTTATAATAAAAATAAAAGCTGTCATGTTTGTTTACTCTTTGTTGATCTCCAGAAGTTCTGTGAGATTTCACATCTGATCTGGTAATGTTGGTGTGTGGAACTGGTTCATGTGTGATGTGTTGTCCTTTCCATGTGACCTCACACCACACATTGGAGTAGTGAACGTGTCATGAACGTGGCAGGTGGGACCCAAAAGGCAGGAGGAGGAGATGGTTTAAAGCTCACCAAAAGGATTTTATTACAAGATCAGGACTCTACACAGACAGGAACTCAGGAGCAAAAACAAATGAACCGACAACTGTGACAAGAACAGACGGGACTTAAAGAGCAAGTTATAGACCCTCTTAAACTAATGTTTAGAGAAATATAATAGAAACTTTGTCTGAATAAAAATTTACACAAATATAAAACTTATTTAGAGTTTTGGAGTCATGTTTGTGAGAAATTTCCATTTTCCCCAAAACCAAACGTGACGTAGGGGAAGGGGCATGACGTAGCTGCAGGAGGGGAGTGGCCTTCTTATCTCAAGGTAAAAATATTGATTGTGATGCCGACTGTGACACAGATACATTTTTAAATGTTTACTTACTTACTTAATAAATAAAGTTGGTAATTAGCAGAAGCTCGGACATCCGGGAGAGACTCGGAGTAGAGCCGCTGCTCCTCCATATCGAAAGGAGCAAGTTGAGGTGGTTCGGGCATCTGGTAAGGATGCCTCCTGGACGCCTCCCTCGGGAGGTGTTCTGGGCATGTCCTGCCGGCAGGAGGCCCCCGGGTCGACCCAGGACAAGCTGGAGGAAATACATCTTCAGTTTGGCCTGGGAACGCCTGGGCGTCCCAGCTGAGGAGCTGGTGGACTTGGCCGGGGAGAAGGTGGCCTGGGCTGTCCGACTTGGAATGCTGCCCCCGCGACCCGGACCCGGATAAGCGGAAGAAGGCGAGGTGAATTAGCAGAGGACATGATGGAGAAAATACATTTTCAGTCTGGCCCAGAACGCCTTGGGGTCTTTACAGAGGAGCTGACCAAGGAGAGGACAGTCTGAAGTTCATGGTCTGGAATGCTACCCAACCTTTCACCACCACCCCGAGAAGACGACACGTAATTAGCAGATATTAGACAACAAATCTTACAATACACAGTTCGTTTGTACTGTATATAGCTGAGCCTCTGATCCGGTCTCGGCTCTAACCTCCTCCTTCTGCTGAGCCAGCGGCTCCATCTGAATCTCCCCGTTAGCTCCGGTTAGCTGCTGCTAACAGCGGTTCCGGTGTTCCAGGAACGGAGCCTGTTTAGAGTCACACTGGATGATTTTCTTCAGTATGTAGAACTCCATCACATCCAGTCCTGGACGAGTCCACAGACCACAGGGGTTTTTCGTCGTCAAACAGAAGTCACGCATGCAGGTAAGGAAGCTGTTCCGTTGTCGTTGACTTGCTGTAGGGTTAGGGTTGACAGACGATTGCATAGCCTCACAAACACAATAATTTAGCATTTTTGAGAAAAATGAATAGACATGGACTTGATTAAAAAAGCCCACTCCTCTCTAAAACTCATCATAGTGAAGAGAGAGCGAGCCGGCAGATGCAGACTAGAGAGCGTTGCCAGGTTGGGGATGTTTAAGTATTTTTAGTTCTAAAGAATCTAACACAATGATTAAAAACATATTTTACACAAATTCCAGTCAACAAAGGGCTCAAATTATCATATTAATGGAATTATTGATTGTACAGGGTGCTAAAATATCCTACAAAGACAATGATTATGATACATTCTGCAACACTCTGCAGCGCCACCTAGCTGTAGAACTCCCCTGAGTTACATCACAACAAGATTTTTAAATAAAGCCTTTTTAGAAGCTTTGCTGAAAAGTGGCACTTTTGACTAAAAAAATTGTTTTAAAAAATGTATTGTGAAAACATACCCTCAAAAAATATTTCAAATAGTATTTTTGGACAACATTTTATTGGAATTTTTAAAAAAATGCAATTTCTCGGTATCGCTCCAGTTTGCCATCTCTGCTGAGTGTTTACAAATGTGTAACAGCTTTCCCATGTTTACCTGATTTTTAAATATGTTGGGGGTCGGCTCACCTTTGCCACGTCATCAGTGACACCTACTTCTGATGCGACAAGGTGTAATCTTCGTTCACAAGTCTGGCGTTGCAGTAATATTACTACCAAGTGTGGCGACACGAATGCTGCAAAATTCCTGCATCGCCATGCTGCACGGCACTTCATAAGGCACTCTGTGGTGGCAGTATTACACTGATTTTCCAGCACGGTGTGACAGAGTTGACTCAGTTCAGGGTTGACTCAGATAGTCCAGATCTAAGGAGAACATCTAATGAATGTTTTTTTATTCCAAAGACAGGAAATGTCATGTTGTTCATCCTGTCAAGCAAATATCAGCACACCTGTCGACTAATTCCCACTGGAACTGCTGGTTGCAAGAAGCCTAAGAGTGGTCAGATGTAGACCTGACCCAACCGGACCGGACCGAAGATTTAGGTTAATTGGTCGGGCTGAATACAGTTCAGACAGCAGAGGGAGAGAGAGGGAAAAGCATGTGTCTGTAGATATAATAATTAGAAGATATGCAAATTATACAAATAAAGGATGCTTTATTCTGTTCTGACTATAATAACGATAAAACAAAATGCTGATCTGGGAAGTTCAGTCAGTCTTCAGGTGCAGAAAAAGTGCTGATGGCTCATGAAATGCAGCTACATGATGTGCATGGTCGCCCCCAGGCTGACGCTGTAGTCTGACGTCATGGTTTTATTATTTTGGGACATGATTGGTTGACTTTGAGTGATTAAAGAATTTGTATTTGAGCCAGGGAAGCCAGGCTGCTGAGCCGCACAGAGGATCAACTTTTTTCATCCTCCTTAAAAAACCCTCTGGTTTGGTCCAGCTCTGATGACGTCAGGCCGGGCCGGTTCTGGCTTTACGTCCTTTGGGTCATTTTGAGGGTCTACAGTCTGTAAATGTGTCCTCAATTCACCATGTCACCAGTGCCCTCGTCTCCAAAACGTTCTCCCCCAGGGTCAGAGTTTGATTCCAGTTTCCACATTTTTTATATAAATCACAAAGTTTTCATAAAAAATGACAAACACGTTTAGTGCATCAGCAAGTTTTAGAAATGAGACATCAGGTCCATCACTGGGCCAGCACAGAAACACATGCAGCAAGAAATCCTGAACTCACAGACTCACACAAAACATCCATTTAGAATCATCCGCTAAGCTAACACATACTCTGTTATTGTGACACACAAACAGGGAAAGCACACAACAACGTCCCAATAAAAGTGGTGAAAGTGCTATCAGTATTTAGATTTAAAGGTTGGACTCATCACTCAGGCACTGTCTGGGTCTCTACCTTCAAAGATCACAGTTCAGATCATCTGGCACAAACACTGTTTTCTACAACAAACACGTCAGATGGGATTAGAGGCTGCTTTTACAGGTGCTGCAGCTATGCTCATGCAGCTTGTTTTTGTGAAAAGGTCTTAGTCACACGCTGTGTCATACATGATGCAAACCATGACTCATCTCATTTTATTGTAGGCAAAATCAAAGGAGCTCCTTTAAGAACTGCAATTTTACAAATGGAAGAAAATATTTGTAATAAACAGTATGCACGCCATCATGGGATGAGTGGGATACAGGGCAGTTCCATAACCTGGTTAGCGCTCAGATGGTTAAGGAGATTTATGAAGGTGATTTGATCCTTTTTGAAAACAATGTGAGACTCAGCCAGCCTGAATTGTGTAGTGTGTTTACTCAGCCACCCCGCCTTGTTTAAGGAAGTGGCTCAATGATGCAGCTTCCTGTTTATATTTAGAAAAGATAAACCTCCAAGCAAAGTCTTATTTTAACTTTGACCAGATTGGTGGAGCATGTATGTATCAGAACAAACATAAACCACCATTAAAGTGGGCTTGAAACTAAATGACTCCTTATGACGAGGATCAGCAGCAGAAACGTCACTCCATTAGACCACATCAGGACAGCCTCAGAGGGAAACTCACTTCAGCCACTTGTTGTCTCTAAGAATCTTCTTCTTTTGGCCATGACTCAAATCTTATAAAGATGGGAGCAGGAGTGGATGGAGCAGTAAATCAGGAGTCTCACCATTAGACTCAGGTCGCTCTTCACACTGCCCTCATTACTGCTTACAAGCCTTCATCCATCTGTTCATCTCTTGCTCTATTTCTACACTCATTTGTGACCAACACAATGAGATACTGAAAATCTGCTCAAGGCAGAGACTCGTCCTCAATCCAGAATCTGCATCCCGCCTTTTACTGGTCAAGACCTGAAGCCTCAGGTTGAGAGGAGCAAACACTCATCCTGGTTGATTGACCTTCAGCTGAGAGCTGCAGTAAACAGTTAGGGTGGAAACAGACTTGTTCATGTGTTGGTGAAGGTCCTCAGTCATCCAGGTCATGGTAGGATTCAAATGAAGGAAACTGGACTTCTTTTGCCTTCATTTGAATCCTACCATGACCTGGATGACTGAGAACCTTCACCAGCATGTTGCCTTACACTTTGGGAAAGACACCTTTGGAAAAGTCTGGGAGTTTGAGAGGACGTCCAGGGTGCAGACTAGAGAAACCACCTCTGTTTCAAACTGAGATACAAACACACTTCACATCTTACTCACAGGATCTCCAGGGTCAGAACTTCTCCCCAACAGTTTTACGCCTGTTGATACTTTCTGTATGTACAGCAGAAGTGGCTGCTCTTGTGTTTAAGCTCTATGAACACCAGTGTGCTGCAGCATTCTTCACTACAACCTACGCAAATCTTTTCAAACGACAAGAATGAAAATGTGCATGTTTCTTTTAGGAATATGACAGTTTTTGTGGTCAGGCCTAGAATCAGAGCGTTGGGAGGTCGACTGGGTTTAGGAGCCACAGGTACTGGTAGTAATTCAGTATCAGATTTGTAACATTATGAGTCCAATTTCTCTATTTTGATTACAAGCAGCCTGTTAGCTGTCATCGTCTGACTCATGTGTGAGGTTGATTTAAAATCAGGATATAAATGAAATAATTCCACACAAATATAAAAATCCAAACTCTGAGTTAGCAGTGTCAGGAGTGACCTGACCAGAGCTGATGGAGGCCTGAGTTCTTCTGATGTCAGCTCAAAGACAGAAACAGGATGAGAAGTTTCTTTAAAACAGATCAATCTGCAGCTGTTCCTTCATCCACCTCTGGTAGGAAACATGTTTGAACTCAACAAAAACTAGATTTACTTCAATGGAAACAATTTGATTTGATCACATTCTTTCTGATTGGTTTTATCAGTCAACTTGCTGTTTAAAAACGGGTGTTTGAAACGCAGCCAAAGCTAATCTATTTCTCTGTGAAACTATGTACCTTTATTATAACATGTATATGAGAGCCATACTGACGTGTTAGGACACTCTATTACCTGTTTGTTATCCTCTACAGTCTGACTGACATGGCGTACAGTAGCATAGCAATTTGGACGTTGTTTGTTTAAACAAACTAAACAAATGCTCATGAAAACCTGTGGCGGTTTACACACAGGTAATATAGTGTTCTAACACATGTATGACTTTTAGTAGCGAGAGTTGTTTTGAATACCTAGAAAATAGCTGCTAGCTTGTCACCATTCAGTAGTGTCTCTCTCAATCTGAGTATCTGATACTGCTCCAGCCCCTCGCCCTGAGTGATGTGACTGGGTGGTCCTTACTGATAGAACACCACCTCAGAATGACCAAAGTGTTCCTTTAAAGCCAGTGTTTGGAGCCACCAATAACATCAGATCTCAAATCAAATCAAAGCTTCAAAAAGTTCTAACTGCTGTTCCAGGTTTCTATCAGAAACTCACTGATTGTACCGTATTTAACCTACTGTGTAGAAATCTGGGGATCCACATATAAAACCTATACACAGCCAGTATTCATTTTGCAGAAAAGAGCATTAAGAATTATTAATAATAGTCATTATACAGATCCATCTAACCCGTTATTCATCAAATATAAAATAATGAAATTTCATGATTTGGTTCATTGGAAAATACTACAAACTATGTACAAAGCTAGTACAGATACTCTGCCTATAAATATTCAGAAGATGTTCAAAATGAGAGAAAGCAGTTATTTGTTGAAAGGAACTAAAGTCTTTAATAAACCCAGATTTAGAACTAGGATAAGGGAACTGAGTATTTCAATTAATGGTGTGAAATTGTGGAACAACTTACAAATGGAAATGAAGGAATCAAAGTCACTTTATGTATTTAAAGGATGCTTTAAGTCAAATATTTTGAGGAATTATGAAATTGTTAATTAAGTTAGTGTCTGTGATTTTTTTTTTTTTTTCAGTAAATTTAAACAGTAG
>SSNR01000010.1:1024321-1045698 GCA_006937965.1 Callopanchax toddi | reverse complement strand
CCCCCCCCCCCCCCCCCACACACACACACACACACACCATTCTAGGCTGAGGAACTACTTTCATACCTGTAGGTTTTAAGGAACAAACATCATGACCCACTTTTTTAAAGTCTGGCCCCTGGAGATGTGCATGTGCATGAATGTGATGTAGGTTTTACCACTGGTCATCTGTCTAATGGAGTAAGCTCGACCGGTGTGTTTTCTTAATAAAACGCTTGTTTAAAACAATTTTATGTAAAATTGTTAAAAGAAATCAAAAATCTGAATTAGAATTTCAAAAATAGGGAAGCAGTTGATGCCTGTTCCACTGGTTCCTACAGTATGTATGTGTACTGATGATCATGATATTGATGGTAAAGCTTTGATCTCTGGATAGATTTGGTTTCATGGCATTGTAGACTTGTGTTTGTAGAAGGTGAATCTCCTGTTCCTCCACCAGTTAGAGATGATCTGATCTCTGAGACGTGGAGCATCATCCTGCTGGAGGTAAGCAGCATCAGGAGATGGTCCACTGTGGTCATAGAGGATGGACATGGTCAGCATCAGTACTCTGGTAGGATTTGGAGGTTAAACCAGGATCAGGTGGACAAGATGATCTCCCCTACCCCATCAAACCACCACCACCATGCTGAACCACTGATTCCAGGCAGGATGGATCCAATTTTCATGATGTGACACCAAATTCTGACCCAACCATCTGAACAATGCAGCTGAAATCCAGGAAATGTTTCTTTAGTGTCTTCTGGTCCAGTTCTGATGGTCCAGTCTCTCTGATCCAGTTCTGATGGTCCAGTCTCTCTGGTCCAGTTCTGATGGTCCAGTCTCTCTGGTCCAGTTCTGATGGTCCAGTCTCTCTGGTCCAGTTCTGATGGTCCAGTCTCTCTGATCCAGTTCTGATGGTCCAGTCTCTCTGGTCCGGTTCTGATGGTCCAGTCTCTCTGGTCCAGTTCTGATGGTCCAGTCTCTCTGGTCCGGTTCTGATGGTCCAGTCTCTCTGGTCCAGTTCTGATGGTCCAGTCTCTCTGGTCCAGTTCTGATGGTCCAGTCTCTCTGGTCCAGTTCTGATGGTCCAGTCTCTCTGGTCCAGTTCTGATGGTCCAGTCTCTCTGGTCCAGTTCTGATGGTCCAGTCTCTCTGGTCCAGTTCTGATGGTCCAGTCTCTCTGGTCCAGTTCTGATGGTCCAGTCTAAGCTGTCAGGAGACACCTGGTCAGGTCTGCTGCTGTTGTCCATCAGTTTCAAGGTTCAACATGTGGAGGTTTTCTTGTAAACCTCTGTGGTCCAGAGATGGAGTTCTGCTGACCTTGGTGGGAACCAGTGGTCTTTCTGTCACCTCCAACCAGTCTACCCATGGTCCTCTGACCTCTGACCTCAACAGAACATCTTCATCCACACAGCAGCTGCTCTCTGATATCTCCTCCTTCTCAGACTTTTCTCTGTAAAACTACGTAATACCAGCAGATCACCAAAGATCACCACACCAGCTAGAATCACTAAAAATCCAATTCTTCCCAATGTTGCTGCTCAGATGGAACTTTACCACACCTAGATGATTTAAAGCTTTGAGTTGCTGCTATGTGATTGGCTGATTTGTGTTAAACATTTATTAGCGTTCATTGAGTTCATAACACCTAGGATGTTTTTTTACATATGAAAACAGTCTGTTTCTATGGAGGTAACCACAGTTAGATTTCCTAAAACATGTATTAAAAACTCAAATCAGAATCCTGAGAACAGTAAAGCTCAGACTGATACTGTGTTGTTGTCAAAGCTCACACGAATGACCCTCGGTCTAGAGGAACGTCTTTGGTGATACTGTGACAAGCGTGTGTCTGGGATAAAAACGTGCTGCTGATTTACTTGTGCTGGATTTATCAGCATCCAGAGACTCACTGCTGGCGTGCATCATCATCATCATCATCACCATCATCACCATCATGCTGCTGGTCTCACTCTTTACTCAGTACATAATGTATTTTATCTAAGAATAACAAGAAAATCACATTTGGGGCATGGTTAAACTTTCTTTTGCTTATGTTTCTTTTTCATGACATCATCAACACTAGAAGTAAAGATTAGGTTTATCTGTTGTGTAGAAACCAGGAGACCTTGTTCTTTACAGTCTGAGTCTCCATTCTCACCCTGAACCAGGTCACACCAGTCGTTGCTTTTGTCTTGGCCTTCCTTCCTCTACATCAAACCCTCCCTCCCTCAGCAGGGGCCTGGTATGTAGTCCTGTTGACACATTACCCCCCCCCCCACCCCCCCGCTGCACTGGAATCTGTTCCATTTGAGGGTTGAAAATCAACAACTTCTGTCATCAGATTGTTGTATTTTCTGTTAGTCTGCTGCATGTTTTGTTCTGCAGCTTTAGTCCGTATTAGGAAGGAACTGTTAATGTCAGCGATGGTGGCTTTATTTTACACTGCTTTTCTTCTTGGCTGGCTTTGGGATGGCAGTGCGATGTTCTCCATGTATTAATGATCTTGATTGGCTGCAGACGCATGTGTAGGGCTGCATGGCGAGGCTTACAGGAGGTCACCACCATCACTGTTAGAGCGCAGCATCACTTTAGACTGGTTTCATTTGGTATTTGTGTTGGTCTAAAGGCTCTTCTCAGTTATAACATGTATCACTAGTGCTCTATCAGACCCTCTGACAGGTTACTGTGTGCTTCTAACAGCCACTCTTTCATTTTTCTTGTGTTTTCGTGTATTTTTGGTATTTTAAGTTCATCTTTTAATCTCTTATTTTAATGTTTCATGTTCACTTTAAGGCTGCATGGTGGCGCAGTTGGTTAGCACTGTTGCCTCGCAGCAAGGAGGTCGTGGGTTCGCGTCCCGGCTCTGCGGCCTCTCTGCGTGGAGTTTGCATGTTCTCCCCATGCATGCGTGGGTTTCCTCCGGGTGCTCCGGTTTCCTCCCACAGTCCAAAGACATGACTGTCAGGCTAATTGGGCTGGTAAATTGTCCTTAGGTGTGAGTGGGTGTGTGGTTGTTTGTCTCGTTCGTCTCTGTGTGGCCCTGCGATGGACTGGCGACCTGTCCAGGGTGTCCCCCGCCTCTCGCCCCTTGACCGCTGGAGATAGGCACCAGCTGCCCCGCGACCCTCTGTGGAGGAATAAGCGGCTACAGAAAATGGATGGATGGATGGATGGATGGATGGATGTTCACTTTAGTTGAAAAGGGTTTTGTTTTTTGTTTTTTTGATTACACTTGGTAGTTGTGAGTAGCAGTGTGTTTACCCACACACAAAATCAGATGCTCTTCAGATCAGTGTGGAATCAGGAGGAGACATTGATCCGTCTCTGGGGCAGAGGTGGATCATCGTTTATAAGAAAAGGCTTCAAACCCTCGGTTCCATCTAGACTCACGCCAGATGCTTTTAGTACTGGCAACAACAAAACAGGTAAACAAACTAGTTTTCAGATGTTTTTTTTCCCTAAAAGTTTCATTTGTGCTTTCAAATGATGTTTTAATAAATTTAAATGTTCACTGTCAGTAGTGAGAGTTATCCTCTGTCAGTCTGCAAACAACGACTGTGCTGACCTTCATATTTAGTCAGAACCAGCTTCCTAAAAATCTGTGAACATCCACAGCACAATGTATGTTGTTTAAATGTGATATTTCTTCTATTCATGTCTTTACAGAATTTAGGTTTGTGGTGTGGAGGGTTTTGAGTTTGGTGGCAGAAGACTCTCATCTCTGCTTTTTGCAGATGATGTGGTTCTTTTAACTCTGACCTTCAGCTCTGGGAGGGGAGGGGGGCACTTATTTTCTGAGTCAGGTTATAGTGATCATACCAAAAGTATGTGCACTGTGGTTATTCTGTTATATAGATCAAGGAGGATCATAGGATGTGTATAAAATATTTACTCCTTCACTCATGGTGTTAGCTTGTGCATTACAGGGTGCCATTTGCTGGGGAATGGGGGATTTACCCGCCCTGATGTCCCCCCCTCTGGTCATTCATTTTTTATCTGACTCTTACTGACATTGGGGAGGGACTTGGAGTAGAACCACTGCTCAGTGTTGCCAGATTGGGCAGTTTCCCGCAAATTGGGCGGTTTGGATTCTGATTTTGCGGTAAAAAATTGCTTTGGGCAGGTGGACATTTTGGGGGGTTTTGGCGTCAGTTTTGCGGTTTTGAAATAACTTTATTGACACACATTTCAACCATTATATCCTCATTATCAATCAATAACAATGCCCACTCACCTGTCTTCATCACTGATTGGCTTATATAAAACAAACCAGCCCCGCTGACTCGGTCCCCACTCTCTGTTGTCTGTTGAATCACCTGTTCAAACATATGAGTGAGGTGTTGACACCAACAGCCCATGTGTCTCATTACCCTATTAGTGGAACTAAAGTGGTGTAGCAAGCTTTTTGAACGTGTATTCGTGCACGCGTACGTGCACATACATGCATACATACATGCGCACATTTTCAATAACGTTGATTGGATGTTTTGTGTGTGTTTTTGCGGATTTTAATGGATTTTTGGGTTGGAAAACCTTGACTCTATCTGGCAACCCTGCCACTGCTCCTGAGAGGAGCCAGCTGAGGTGATTCGGGCCTCATGTCAAGATGCCTCCTGGACACCTTCCTGGGGAGGTGTTTCGGGCATGTCCCCCGGGTCAATCCGGACACATTGGAGAACATATATCTCCAATCTGACCCTGGAACGCCTTGGCGTCCTGCTGGAGGAGCTGGTGTAGGCGGCCGGGGAGAGGACGGTCTGGGATTCCCTACTTGGGATGCTGCCCCCCCCATCCTGGACCTGGATAAGCGGAGGAAGGTGAGGCGAGGTGAGACTTTAGCAAACTTCTGCCTTATTTTTAATGTTAATATTTCTGACCAGTTCTCGCTACTTCCAGGAGGCTTTTTGTCAAATAGGCCTCTGCAGTTATAAAGCTGCCTCCTCTCTCAGTATGTAGGTATGGTTGACTGAGAAATACTTTTTGGACTTCATGCAACTGGAAATTTATTCTGACAGGTAACCAATGAAGCAGCTGCTTTTTGTTATTGATCATTCCTCATGTAGACCATCTACGTATACCATCAATCAGCCATCCAACACAAAGGAAATGATGCAAACAAAGAAGGCAGGATTGGTTATCATTTATGTGCAACTGCCAGAACAAAGACAAGAGCACTGCTCCTCTTTCTGTGACTGTCTGTCTCTTCCTTTGACTCCCCCCCCCACCCCCTCTCCCTCTCTTCATATGACTCACTGCTCCATGTTTCTTGTGCTATCTACTGCCCCACCCATGTCCATTCACACTCTCTCTTTTGGATGTTTACCTCAGTAAGCATGATGAAAGCAGTTCAAATGCATTTTGTGACAATTAAAGTTGCATGCAGAGTAATCACAACAGACCACTTGCCAGACCAGCAGCTCACACTTCATCGCTTGACCTGATCCAGGGTAAAGACTAACAGGGAGTCTTCCAAATAGATTTGTTGAAAGGTCACTGGAATAAATTGCCTCTTAGTTACAATAAAATGTGTGTTTTTGTGTGCCGTACAGAGAGGGAAACTGCCACTGGACTCACTGAGTCGTATCTGTGCTCTATTCATTAAAGTCTCTTTATAAAAGGTATGATAATTAAGATGCTTCACATTTTTATAATAGGAGCTGCTGAAATACATCCACATGGACACGTTTCATTGTCTCGTTGTTTAGTAAACACAGCCGTGGCCTCAAGTTGGTCAGCACTAATGAGTTCAGATAGAAGTTCCCATATTATATTTTTGACAGAACTAAATTAGAAACATGAGATTTTTCCCACAAAATTAGCAGCCTTGTGAAGGAGGCAGCAAGCAGCACTTCAGGAGCAAAAGAAAGGCATGTTTATGACCTGTGAGGGGCGTGCAAGCAGCCGGTAGTGTATCTGTATTTGTATTCAAGTAAAATAATAATAAGAGTAAAATGCCAGTTGTTTTTTTTTTCGTTACACTTCTAATTTATCTTATAATGTAAGTATTATTTAATTATCCATTATAAGAATAATGGATAATGTAATATTGGTTGATGTTTTTCTATAAATCCATCAATGAACATGTAACAAGGAGCATCATTGAAAAGAAAATAACATTTTCCTCATCCATGGTTAAACTGTAACCCAGACAAATCTGTTATTAATGAAGTTAATAAAATATGTTGCAGTCTTAAAGGTTCAAAAGATGGAAAACATGTTGAATATTGTGTTTTTAGCCTCGCTGCTCCCTAACGTCACCCAGACCTGAAACTTTAAGGTTTTTTAGAGTTGGATGAGCAGCTAGTGTGCTTTGTGTGTGTGTGTGTGTGTGTGTGTGTGTGTGTGTGTGTGTGTGTGTGTGTGTGTGTGTGTGTGTGATTGGTGAGTGGGCCTCTCACACATTTGAGTTATTAGGAATACATAGGACTTGAGTGGCAGCATTTAAAAGGGACATTTGAATCTTTAATGGTACATTATTGAATCTGAGGGCCCTTACCTAGTACAGAGGGTAAAGGTGGGCTACAAAACCAACAACGTTAACATTACTCTATCAACAGCCTAAATAATAATAAATTATACATTCTTAAATATTTTTATACTGTGAATGTATTTTACAGTCTTTATTCTTATTTTATATTTTATTCTGTGTGAATCTGTTTGTTCTTGGCTTGCCGTCCCTTTGCTGCACCTGAATTTCCCCACTGAGGGACATAAAGGGGTTTTCTATTCTATTCTAGAATAAACAGCACAACACGGAATATTATGGCAACCTTTAAAAAGTGACAGGAGACAGAGAAAAGAAGGTAAGACAGCTGATATGATCTAGAAAAATATGGGAAAACAGCTGGATCACATACCTTGTACCAGGTGGAGAACCCTGTTCTAGAACCACAGTCCTGCTTGTTTTCCAACTATCTTTGTTGTTCCTGCTGTCGATCAGGTGTGATCAGCTTCTGAATTCAGGAACAACCAAGATAGCTGGAAAACAAGCAGGGCTGTGGCTCTTTAGGACCAGGGTTATTTATTTATTTATTAGCCTTTATTTAACCAGGAAAGTCTCATTGAGATTCAGAATCTCTTTTAGAAAGAAGTCCTGTACCCTGTACCCTAAAGGGCATGTTGTTCCCTACCCCTGTACCAGGGGTACTCACAGGTCGGATTTGACCCACAAGTCGTATGTTTGACCCTCGAGCCGGACCTGCATGTCTCGCCCTGCCTCTCCTTGTCAGGTCCTTACTCCCCTCCTCCACCGTTCATCACCAGCTGCCCATCATCCACTCATCAGCACAGGAGCATAAGAGGAGTGGAGTTTCATCTGGTCGGCACTAGTCCGTTCCACAACTTCTGTGGTACACAGGTCTCACTATTATATTGTCTGTTGTATCTTCATGTGCTCATCATCCATTTCTACTTCCTCCAGTTCATCTCCATGGTTGCCGTCCTCACTCCTCGCTCCTTCGGACTCATCACTCCTCGTTCCTCTGGACCACACCCGGTCATTCATCAGCCTACCTCCAGCCAGTCACCTACCCTGAACCAGCACCCTCCCAAGTTCCGTCGCCTCCTGGACACAGTAAGCCCCCTCTTCTACCATTGCAATATCATTATACCATACCCTCCGTTCACCATCTTCTCTTCTCTTCAAGATCCCTACCAGCTCCAGTATTCAGCAGATCCAGCACAAAACCTTTTAACTAAACACTTTTTACTTACCTTACTGTGTCCTCAGTTGTGTGGCTCCAGGGTCTGGTTAAACCATGACACTCCTACGCAGGACAGGTCACCATTACAGGCTGGGGAACTGCAGCGGTTCATAAGTTTCATTCTTAATGAACGTGCAGGTTTCTCAAACCGCAGCGGACTGGACCACACCGGTCCACAGGTGCACCTCCTCATCCCCATCGTGCTATACGCACCACGAACACGTTCTGTGATTTTCATGTGTCTCTTCAAGGTTTGTAACTAAGTTCCCCTGCTTTAACGGTACTTAATAAGGAACCGCCTGATAAAATGCACGAAGGCTGATGGAGCCTGACTCCTGAACGTCACTCACTCACTCCTGCAGACATGATGCACCGCCGTCTCATGAGGAAACACAGCTTTTTAATTTAACGTTTTTCTTGTTCCCAAATACAAATATATTTTTAAAGCATTTGTTCAAAATAAGTACAGTATTTGGAAACCCCCTGATATTTATGCCTTTCCGAATGCCGTATCCAGATTCAGCTTTATCCCTATTACCTAACTATGATAAATCAGTATGGATGAAGTGATGGTGTCAAAACAAACTGATGGGTTGAGTCAGCAGAATGAAACCAGTGTTGGGTAAGATCGCTGTAGTACACGGCAGCTTAACTAGTTGCTAGTAATTAGCTGCATAATCACCATAAACTAAACAAATGGTCTTGTGCAAAATTATAGAGGTTTAGAAGCATATAAAGCAGCAACTGGGTTGTACCAGGACGCTGGTTCAATGACAAATAAAAGCATTCTGGTTCTGTTTCTGATTTTACTGCAACAGTTTGACATTTTGAGCAAAGAGTTGTTTTAAATAAGTTTCTAATTTCTCACAGTGTGTCAGCGTTGTCTCTCCTGATCTGCCTAGCTATGACCATTGCTCTGGTCAGAGGAACACTTCCTGCTTCCACTCATTTTGTGTGATGTCACCAACAGGAATCTTACTGTACAGAAAGAGCTGATTGAACCCCACCTGAAACATCTCTTTATCACCTGCAGTGAACTTGGGCCTGTCATGGGTTCCTGTTGTACGTTGATGCTGTGGATGGGTGTGTGGCCAACATTCAATTCAAGCCGTTGAGATTTTTAACTCCAAATCACAACCAGGACCTTGGTGGTAAGAAATAACGTGCACAACCCAGATCTGTTAAATATTGTGTTTATTGTTAGACTTGATCAAGAGCGTGTTCAGAAAGACAAACTATTTCTGCTAAAACTTAGCAAATATTTGTACTTGAACTGATGCATGCTGAGAACATGTTTAGTTTGTTTTTCATGCATTCCTGATTCTTTTGTTTGTTTTGTTATTTAAGAAGTGTCCAAAGTTCTGTAAAACTTCACCAATAAACTGAATTAGAAACCATTATTTTTTTAAACCAGTTAAAACAAGTGAAGCTGGTCGGGTTTGGCCCATTTTGTATAGCAACCAGTAACTGAATTAACAGAAAACCAAACTGACAGGAGAACGAAGTGTTGTCTTGTGTGACCACACTGTTCAGTTCCTTGTGTGTCTAACAATAGATGGGGCCTCCACTCTTAATGCCTCACCCTGTTGTTGTTCTATACTAAGTGAGGAGAGGCAGTCCCACCTGCTGCTCCAGGTAGCAGAAACAGGAGCATATATTGCTTTATTAGTGTGAGTGTGTGTGTGTGTGTGTGTGTGTGTGTGTGTGTGTGTGTGTGTGTGTGTGTGTGTGTGTGTGTGCAACCACATCTGCTCATACGTGTGTGTTTAAAGTGCTGTCTCTCCCCTAATGTCTGTGTTTGCATGGGGGGAGGGGAGCTCGCTCTGAAATTCCTCGGTCTCTTGGTGAGAGCTGCGTTTTGCTTCAGCAGTTCCATTTGGTCAACATTCTGTGATGTCTTGGCCTCTCCCTCCTCTAATAAACAACCTTTACAAGTCCTGCCTGCCAGGATCAGGTCTGATCCTGTTAGCACTGCTTATTATCTTCTAAAGCTGCAGATAAACACTATGAGGTTGGTGTTGATACATACAACTGCCAAAAACAGTGCATATGAAAACAGAGCTACAACAGGAAACTGGTGTAATAGTGGTTATTCTTTCATATCACTTCCTCTTTTTGGTGTAAGACACTGACATTCTCCTAGAGTTGTTTTTTGGATTATTTGACCTTTTAATCTTCATCTTTAATTTTCTTAAATCAAATTTCTTTAGGTGTGTATATTCTGGCATGATTTTCAGAGTAAAATTTCTCACCTCCATACATTGGAAGTATACGTGGTACAATATTTGTCTTTTCTAAGAAACCATGTTCTGGCTACCGTATGTTGATGCTATATGCGTAACGCAGTGTTCTGGGAACTCGGCATCTATTTCAGCCAGTTGCTTTGGTAATCAGAAAGCAGCAAAACACAGACGTGTTTTTATACAGTGTTTATCACAACAGAGACCAGAATCTGTTATCTCAAGTGCTGAAACAAATGGTTTCTAAAGTACAGAACTCTAAATGCACATCATGTTTTACCAATGGAAAGAAACAAGAGCTTTAGATTTTCAAGCCAGTAAACTGTTCAAGCATGCTGTTCAGTATGTGAAGTCTGTTTGTCTAGGTTTTGTTTTCATGTCAATGAAGCAGCTGTTTCTGAATCAGGTTAGTATCCCTAAAGTAGTGTGCACTGTGGTTATTTTGTTATATAGATCAAGGAGGATTGTAGGATGTGTTCAGAATGTTTACTCCTTCACTCACTACATGGTGTTCGCCATATAGTGCACTACAGGGTGCCATTTGGAATGGCAGGATTTGACCCCCCCGCCCCCCACTCCTCCCCAATGTCCCCCCTCTGGTCATTCAGTTTTTATCTGACTCATATAGCCCTTACAGACTAGTATCCGCTCTACTCGGTCTGGCCAAAGCCTTACAGATACGGCCCACATGTCCGGTTTTGGAGCCGAGCCCACACTTCTTCTCAGCCCTGCTCCTTCATGGTCTGTGCGGGGACACACAGCCCACTGCGGACTGATTGGTCGGCTGAAGTCTCACGCTTACCTACAGTACAAGCCTCTGATTGGCCACTTTTTTGCGTTACTTTTAAGATGTAGCCGCCCATCTGCTCGGTTGCTTCCCCATTCAAAAGAAGCCAGTCAAGAACCATCTGACCGTGTGGGGGCGAGCTGATACTATCAAACCAGCAGAGCGGGTACTGATCTGTAAGCACGACATTCAGCATGGTCTCGAAGTAGAACTGCTGCTCCTCCATATTGAGAGGAGCCAGTGGAGGTGGTTTAGGCATCTGGTCAGGATGCCTCCTAACGCCTCCCTGGGGAGGTGTTCCGGTGTCGACCCAGGACAACCTGGAGAAAGTACCTCTCCTGGCTGGCCGGGGGAACACTTTGAGGTACTGCAGGAGGAGCTGGTGAATGTGGCCCAGCAGAGGATGGTCTCAGATGCTCTACTTGGGATGCTGATCTGTGACCCAGACCCGGATAAGCAGAGGAAAGCAAAGCAAAGTCATTCTAGATAGAAATATTTTTTAAAAGTTTTATAATAAAGAATTTTAATAATAAAAAAAATGACAAATTACATCTGACAACTGTATTTGTGCCCGGCTCCAGCTCAGTAGGCTTGTGGGAGTACAATGTAGTTTGGTGAGTCAGCACTTGATTACTCTGTAGTTTCTTGAGGACCTGGATATGTAACTCAGAAAACTAAATTTAAGGAGTGAAACTGAATCGTACAACTGAAATTAAAGGGTGAGAACTGAAATTGAAAGTATTAGAGCTGAATTTTCAATAGGATAAAATCCAGTTTCAAAGCCAATTAATTCAGTTTTAAAACAAATTCATTTTTATACAAAGACACTGGATTGCATATTAGACTAATTCAGGTTCAGTTTTTAAAATTTTTACTCAAGTGGAGCAATTCAGATTCAGTCTGAGCTAATTTGAATATATACAATTCAAATTGAGTTTCTGATGAGATGAAATTACCTTTATTGATCCCTCAGAGGGGAAATTCCGTTTCAGTTCAGTCTTAACAGCTAGCAGCACGATTGGCTCCTTCCCCCTTGCCTCCCTAGTTTCCTGCAGGTGATCACTGGGTAGCTGTTGTCTCTTTGCTGGGACCTAGTGGAGTTACCTTTGCAGCATCACACCTGTTTCTAGTCTCCACATCAGTCTGTGCATTTAAATGGTATCTACCACTCCTCCACACCAGACCACTGAGTCACTTCAGTGAAAGTCTAGACTAGTTCCTTCTATCATTTTCTTTGTGTGTGACTTTGAAAGTAAACTCGTTGTGTCATCATCATGAATATACTAGATGGGACCTGCTACAGATTACTCACCGCTGATGTTCTCTCTGTGAACCAGTTCCTCCATAGGTATTGGAATCACAGCTCTTTACAGCTCACTAAACAGCTCCTACATGAGGCGACTTGTTTGCCTCTACAACAGCTTTTCACTTAGCACTACTAATGCATCATTCGTGAAGGAACTGGCTCTTTTGCAAATCAACTCCCATTAAGAGATATTCTTCTTTTGGTTTTGTAAAAAAAATAAACATATTTTTTTAGTTTCCCAACAGATTGTTGGGAGTCTGTTGGGAGAATACCACTGCACTTCTCTTTTATTGATTTAATGCTTGTAGTTTTTTGCACCTGAATGAAACAGTTGGCTGTCAGAACAGACCCGACTCACTGCTGTTTTGCACGAGTCATATTGCAGAGCTGGGTTGTTCGTAAGCAACATACAACGAATAGTCTACATTCAGCAATCTTACTAGTCCGTCTCTGCGCTCCACTACTGTCTGCCTACACTCACCTGCTCTCGGCCTTTCCCTCCATGTTCCTCTACTTGGCTCCTGCAGATCTTCTGTCCTCTTCTAAACCTAAAAAGGAAACAAAGGAGGCTAATTTAGTTCTTAAGAGTCAAACTCAGAACTCTTAGCTAATATCGATCTTCTCTACCTCTCTGATCTCTAGTGCTCCATCTTGTCCTCAACATAAGTGTTTTTTGTTTATGTTTTCAAAACACATTTACTGGTGTTCTCAGGCCTTTGAGTGTTTTTGTTCTGACATGTTGTCACCTGGGCTAATTTAGCATAACACTACTGCTGTGATAACTAACCAGGACTAAACAGATTTGATGGAGTAATTTATGAAATGGCTTTTACATATTATTCATAAACATGACATTTTTTAAAATAGGTGTTGTAAAATGACAGCATTCCTACTGGTCTTGTCCCAGCGTGGAGTAGCTGTTTGAAAACAACTGTGTTTCTTCACACTGAGGTTTGGTTAAAGACAACTGCAGCAGGTCGGTTATGAATGGTTTTTAACGTTATTTTCTTAAGTCAGCAAAGGTTGACAAATGTTTGTAGGATCATTTTTATTGTCTATAAAACCAGTGATCAATAAAATGTTTTTAAAAATGAAACTAAAGAGGCTTTCTGAAATAATGTCATGACTAATTGTGACGCAGTGTGTGCTTGTACACAGTAATCCAGTCCCTCTGTTCAGACTGATGTGTGTTATCCTATGAGTCACAGTTGCATGCTCTCCTGTGTTATATAATGTTTGTTTCAAACACACACAGAGATTATGCTAAAAAGGCAGAAAAACAAAGAGCTAATGTAGCGGTCTCACTATCGAGGAACATAATGTTTGACATAAATGTCACAGAAGCTTTATTATGACACCACTGTCACAGATGACCTTGATGCTCACACACAGAACTCCAAACAGCAGCTTTACACAGACCCACTGCATCAGGGACGGCTCCACGCTGGGGCAAGAGGGGGCATTGCCCCTCAAATGAGAATCTTTCCCCATCAAACCTGGACTGGCCATCAGGCTGGTCCAGACTGGGACGAGCACTTGAACTTTTTTGTCTTTTTATGTTGTTTTATGCTGGTTTGTTTTGCAAGCAACTAAACTTTGTTGAAACTAAACAGCTCCAGGCTGTAATCTGGTGATCTGACCATACTGTTGATACTTGGTGAGCATCTTGAACTTCACCTAGCTGTTTGGATTTGTAGAGTCTCATCAACCTAAAATAATAATATTAATAATAATGCAAAATAAAAAATAAGAAAACTGTTCCTAAATAAAAAGTTAGATTGAAATAATAATGGATTAGATTTATAGAGCGCCTTTCTGGACACTCAAAGCGCTTCACAGAAGCTCCATTATTAATTCACACACTCACTCACACTCTAGTGGTGGTTAAACTACGTGTGTAGTCACAGCTGCCCCTCTGACCACCACCAACATTCACACACAGGCAAGGTGGGTGACGTGTCTTGCCCAAGGACACAACGACAATGTAACCCAGACGGAGCTGGAGATCGAACCGGCGACCCTCCGGTTGCCAGACGAACACTCTAACTACTGAGCTATCGCCACAGCCTGACAAAGTGCAATCCAATTTACATGACAAAAACAATTATCCAGAGCACCCTCCTCACAACCACGCCTTCCCCTCCTCCATCCACACTTTGTGCCCCCTTCACATTTCTGTCTGCCCCTCAAATATGCCAGTCTAGAATCGGCCCTGAACTGATCCTGTTTTAGCTTCAGTCGTCTCCAACGAATCAGTCCAAGACCCAGTGGCGTCGCGTCATGTAGGGCTGGTGGGTCACGGCCCCGCCAGCCACCAGATGGCGCTGTGGGGATCAATGGGAAAGAATAGTTCGTTTTTAGACTAATACTGCATAAAAACCCATTCTGTTACCAAGATATTCTGTTATAAATATCTGTGTAATCATATCTAAGTCTTTGCTTTGATACTGACAAGCTAAGGAGGTTAAATCCTCTTGAAATTCTGGCGACGGGCGAGCCCTTCACAGCCTGTCTAAAAGACGAGCGTCTGAAAATCACTGTGCGCAACACGCTCTCAATAGACACACGGGGCACGGAGCTCTGGGCCCCAAACCCAGACCATCCAATTAAAACACTGGAATATTATTAGCTCAAACATTAAACGAAAGGCTTGCTTTAAAAGCATTAACATCAGCTCTTCTCTGACAGCATGGTGGGAGTATCTGAAAATGACAGTCTTCACTGATTCCATGCAGGCGTACACCCATCTGCAACAATCCTGACATCTTACAAAACAACAATATGATCAACTTCTCAAACTGGAGGAGTAAAGGAATCGTATACCTGGAACATATCTTTGAGGGAACTGATTTCATCCCATTTAACAGGATAGTCTCACAATATGGGGTTGACAGGAATAGATTTTTAGAATATCAGCTGTTATATCCTCTACTATTACCTCAGAGGGTTTAAAAGATGAGGCGGTATGATAAACGAGAACTTTGATTTGGAGTAGCACAGCAAGCTTCTATTTAGCTACATTGTTTCGTTAACAGCTCAGTGTGTGCTTACGTCACACATCTACAGAACCCCCGTAAGGACAAAATACATTACATCTCCTCCACCCTTACATTTGAAGTGAAACCCCCCCCCCCCTCATTTTTTTTCTTTCAACATCACTCAACTCAACAGTACATTTCTTTCCATTCACAATATACATGAACATCAGCAGAATTTCAACTGCTAGTCATGGAACTCTAAATAACACACAGAACAGTTCTCACTAGCAAACATCTGCTTTACAAATTCAGACGTGTGGGTGCTTTCCTTTCACAAGTAGGATAGCGATGTTCAGGAACTTCTTCAGCCTTTTCTACTACTGAACTAGGTTCTGGCACCAGTACATTTTCATTCACATGGTTCTCTGAACTGGGAACACTGGGAACTGCCACCGTGAAAGATGAGTGACATGGTTCAGGAACACAATTATCACCATCTTGATCTGAGTTCTCAGTCACAGACAATTCTGGAGTGACTAAAGTCGCTTTTAGAAGTTGGTCCACATGGCGGTGCCAAAACACCATCAGTTGTTTGAACTGTGTAAGAGACAGGACCAGTTTGAGCGATAATGGTAGCAGGAATCCACTTAATCCTGCCTTGATAACTTCTGGCGAGCACTGCATCTCCTGGTGAAAAGACTCTGTCCTTTGCATGACTGTCCCTGTGTTGTATCTGTTTCTTCTGATTTGCCTGAACGATATCTGTCACAGCAGGGGGTTTAAGAAAATCCAAATTTGTCCGCAGTTCCCTATTGAACATAAGGCTTGCTGGTGATGCCTTTGTAGTTGAATGTGGGGTAGTCCGATATTTGAGCAGGAACTCGTGTAGTCTTTGGTGGAGTGTCCCTTGTCCTTGTGATGTTTTGAGAGCATGTTTCAGTGTTTGGACAAACCTTTCTGCTAAACCATTTGTTGCCAGGTGGTATGGAGCCGACTTAATGTGTTGCACACCATTGGCTTGTAGGAAATCATACATTTCTTTTGACACCAGTTGGTGGCCATTATCTGAGACCAACTGGACCGGAGCACCAAACCTACTGAAGACTTCTCCTAGTTCTTCCACAGTCTTTTCTGAAGTGGTGGATTTCATGATAGCCACCTCTGGCCACTTACTGTGTGCATCAACAGCAACCAGAAACATTTTATCTTCAAATGGACCCGTAAAATCAATGTGGACACGATACCAAGGAGCCTGAGGAAAGTCCCATGGATGAAGTGGGGCTGCAGGAGGATTGTTGCGAGTTTTGTGGCAGGATGCACAACTCATGGCCATCTGCTCTATCTGTTTGTCCAACCCAGGCCACCAAAAATAACTTCTTGCCATCTCTTTCATTTTCACGATTCCACTGTGACCCGCATGAAGCTGCTCCAGCATTTTAGTGCGAAGTGATTGTGGAATAATAACTCGCCTTCCCCATAGCAGACACCCAGACTGGACAGACAACTCCCATCTCCTGTCAAGGTAAGGTTTAAGAACAGCACTATAACCCATAAAATGTCCTCTAGTTACCACGTCCACAACCATTGATAAATCAGGGTCATTACGTGTCGCTTTTTTTACTTGGGACGCTGTTATTGGTGCTCTCTCCACATTCCTGAAGTAAAAGATTTCCTCCGTCCTAGGTTCAGGTGTCGTGACTGGTAGTGGTAACCTTGATAGTCCATCAGTGTTGCAATGAGCATCTGATTTCCGGTATTTGATATCATATGAGTGAGCTGATAACAGCAACGCCCACCTTTGCAAACGCGAAGCTGCCAGCGATGGTATTCCTGTGTGTGGTCCCAGGATGGTTGTGAGAGGTCGATGATCCGTTAAGAGTGTGAACTTCCTTCCGAACAAGTATTGGTGAAATTTTCTAACACCAAAAACAATGCTCAGTGCCTCTCGCTCTAGCTGAGCATAGTTGGATTCAGCCTTGTTCAAAGTCCTGGAGGCAAATGCGATCTTTCCTCACCATTTGGGAACACATGTGAGATGACAGCACCCACTCCATAGGGTGATGTGTCACAGGCCAGCTGTATTGGTAGAGAGGGGTTGAAATGCGTCAGTACCTCAGATGTGGTCAGTGCATCTTTAGCGCTCTGAAATGCTTTCTGACAGTCACCAGTCCATTTCCATTTCTTCTCCTGACACAACAGTTCATGCAGTGGCTGTAGCAGTGATGCTAGGTTTGGTATGAATTTTCCATAGTAGTTTAACAACCCCAAAAAAGATCGCAGTTGACTCACGTTTTCAGGTGGGGGTGCATCCACAATGGCTGTGATCTTTGAAGGGGATGTGTGCAGGCCTTTTGCATCGATAACATGCCCCAAATACTCCACAGATGATTTCAGAAATTCACATTTATCCTTGCGAGCCCTGAGTCCATAGTCTTTTAGCCTCTGCAGTGTCGCATCCAAGTTGCGAAGGTGCTCGTCATCATTTGCTCCTGTACAGAGAATATCATCCAAATAACACTGTACACCCTGTAATCCACTGAGGATTTGATCCATGGCACGCTGAAACAGTGCTGGAGCTGATGTGATGCCAAATGGCAATCTGCAATATTTGAACAGTCCTTTGTGCGTGTTTATGGTTAGTATGTCACGTGACTCTTTATCCACATGCATTTGCAGATACGCCTGATTTAAGTCAATTTTACTGAACTTTTGTCCTCCGCTCAGTCCTGCAAATAAGTCATCAATCAATGGGAGTGGATATTGCTCTGCACTTAGCACCGGATTCACAGTCACTTTGAAATCGCCACAGGTGCGTATTTCTCCATTCTTTTTTTGCACTGGAACTATGGGAGTAGCCCACTCGCTTGTAGTAACTGGTTCCAAAACTCCGCTTTTGACTAAGGCCTCTAGATCTGCTTCTACTTTCTCGCGTATTGCATAAGGTACTGTTCTGGCCTTCATGAACACTGGTTTGCTTCCTTCTTTGATGTGTAGCTTAACGGTGATCTCTTTCATGCTACCTAACTCTGTTCGAAATACTTCTGCATGCTTGTCCAGGATGGTTTGCAGTTGTGCGGATCCGTTAGACAGCCGTCTAACCTCTTGCCAGTCAAGACGTAGCATTTTTAACCATGCATGCCCCATTATAGGTGCAAAGTTCCCCTTTGTGACATACACTGGTAACTTGGCAGTTTGGTTGTTGCACTGGACAGTTATATCAGTCATTCCTTTAATGGGCACCTCATGCCCTGTATATGCCTTGAAAACAGTGTCAGAAGGGCGTAAGGGAAGATGTTTCATGCACGTCTGATAGATTTTATATGACACCAGTGATGCCTTGGATCCTGTGTCGATCTGCATTTTGACTGGATGCCCCTCCAAATTGGTCTTAGCCCAGTAGCAATCTGAGCTCCCATCCACGCTCATTATGTGTACTGTGTTTACAGTTAGTTCTCCCTCTGACGATAATCAACTGTGTGTACTTGCCTTTTCTTTTTGAACTTATCATAGTCTCTCTTGTCCTTTTTGTCACTTTTCTCAGTAGGTTTCTTGCTTCGACATGCTCGTTCCACATGCCCCTTTTTTCCACAATAACGACAGTCCATATCTTTACACCAGCAACTGGATGCCAGATGACCTGTCTTACCACACCTAAAACACGGCCCCTGCACAGTGCTTTGAGTGTTTGCAATCTTGTTCACTCTGCCTGTAACGTTTAGTTGTTGAGCCTCTTTGGACGCCATTTCCATTGTTACACTGATATTAATGGCTTTTGCCAGAGTCAGGTCACTTTCTGTGAGCAACTTTTTCTGTGCTGCCTCATTTCTTAATCCGCACACCAATCTGTCTCTTAAAGTGTTGTTCAACACATCTTTGAACTCACAATGTTCTGCTAACTTCCTCAAAGCTGCTACAAACATGGTGACAGACTCCCCTTCTTCTTGATTGCGTTTGTGAAATCTAAATCTTTCTGCAATGACAAGGGGCTTAGGTGAAAAATGTCCGGTGAGGACGTCCACAATCTCCTCATATGTTTTACTACCTGGTGCTGCTGGTTGTACTAAACTTCGGAGCAAGTTAAATGTCTTTGGGCCCATTACACTGAGAAACGTAGGCACTTTTTTTTCATCTCCAATGTCATTAGCCTGAACAAAGTATCCAAAACGTTCTGTGTATGAACTCCACTCCTCCACATTTTCATCAAAAGGGCCGACAGAGCCGATAACTCCCGCCATTATGCCCCTGGTCAACCAGTTCGCTGCTTGTTTTCTTCTAGTGCTGCCCAGAAAAATTCATAATCCATGCATGAAGCCTCTGTTCACCTCAGAGCCGCTCCTTCCTCCTCCGTGCTCACCGCGAGCCTCGGCACCGTCTATTTCCCGGAGCTCCGTGGCGAAAAAAACAAAAACAAAAAAACAACAACTTTGCAACAGCACCACCGTAGGTCGATCTCATCCTCGTCGCCACTTTTGTTATATCCTCTACTATTACCTCAGAGGGTTTAAAAGATGAGGCGGTATGATAAACGAGAACTTTGATTTGGAGTAGCACAGCAAGCTTCTATGTAGCTACATTGTTTCGCTAACAGCTCAGTGTGTGCTTACGTCACACATCTACAGAACCCCCGTAAGGACAAATTACATTACATCAACAAATTAAATCTATAATGAAATATAACTACAAACACCACCACCGCTGCCTGGGGCCCGGGGTGGAACGGGCCGTCTGGTTGGGGTTTGCGGTGGGGGGGCTGCTCGGCTGCTGCAGTATGAGCGGTGGTCTGCTGCTCATCCCCACTTCTGTACGGGAGGGACCATCTTCTGGATCTCAGGGCCGGCTTCACCCTTAGGGCGCTGATCCCTGGTCCTGGGAACATTGAGTATGCATGGGGAGTGAGAGTGGGTGTACAGCATCTATTGTGTGTCTTGGTATGTTTGCAGGAATGTGTGTGTGTACACATGAGGGTGGGAGAGAGTGATTGTGTCTGTGTGTGACTGTGACTAACCCTCCCCCCCCCATCTGTGGCATGCTAGGCCCTCCTCTGCAGAAACTATCTTCCTTGACTGTGCCTCGGCATTGGGTGGTGCCTTTTTCCTCTGGCGTATTGGGGTGTCTCGGGGTCTGGGGCTGGGTGCTGGGGGCGTCTGCCTGCTCTCCCTCCTGTGGCTGCCTGTGGGATCTGGGCCCCCGGGTACCGTCGGGCCTCTGCTGGGGCCGGTTCGCTCCTGGGTCTTGGGTCTCTGGTTCTGGCTGGATCTGCCCTGGATGGCCGGCTGCAGGCGGTGCCTGTGAGCCCCTCGCTGCAACCCGCAGGGGCTCTAGCGTGGCAACTGCTGGGTGGCCCACGTGGGGTGAGCCTCTGCGCTCTCTGGGGGAGAGTTTAGCGGCTGCCCTGGTGGTGGTCTCCCTGGGGTGTCCGTGCCCTGGGTGGCCTCTGGGCGTCTGGGGCTTGGACCTCCTCCGCGTCCTCCGTGGGCCTTGGGGGCGGGTCTGTGGCTTCTCGAACTTATTATTGAATGTTTCAATAGAGAAATCTTACATACACAAGCGCGCATATATACACACACAGGTGATCACAAGGTGTTCACATAAAAATGGACTCAGGTGTTTTCAGACACATTGACTGGGGCTGTGGTTGACACTGAATTCTCTTGAATTAGTCTTTACCGTATACATTTTAAGAATATCACAACTGTTGTATATTCATATGTTGTTTGTTGCTGTTGTATCTTTTCTCCCTGTTTGTTTGTTTGTGCTTTATTTACAGGTCTAGAAGTGGATTCTTCACGTCTCTTGTTCTCTTCTTTTTCTGTTTACTTTCTCCCCCACCCTTCTTTCTGTACCCTTCCCTTCCCTTTCAAGCTCCGTGTCCATTGGGATTCAAATCAACCATAAAAATATTCTAATAAAGTTTTTGGGGGTTACATTTAAACACAAGTCAGGAGGAGCATTATAGCAGTGGCTGTAATCTCTCACCTGAAACAGCAACACTGTTGGGCTCATTCCTGGCACTCAGACATTATTCTGTTTGCTCCACAGCCGGACAGGACACGGGGTTAAAAAACAAACAAACACTGGAATATCACACGTGACATTACCTTCACGTTCTGTGGGAAAGCAGAGCTTCTCAGTCTAGTGTTGTTTAGCTAGTTAGCTACCAGGACAAAAAGACAATTCAAAGTCGTTTTTTTAAATGATTTGCATCTTTTCTTTTAAAGAAATGAACAACGCTGGTGAGTGAACCTTTATTTGCAATTTCATGTATAAAATGGTTGTTTACTTAAATTAGATTTAGATTAAATTGCATTTCTAATGTGAAAGTTTGTGCTACAGTATTTTATATGATAAATTAATATTGATCAAAGTCAGTATGCATCATAT
>SSNR01000010.1:946998-1020711 GCA_006937965.1 Callopanchax toddi | reverse complement strand
CTCTGACGATAATCAACTGTGTGTACTTGCCTTTTCTTTTTGAACTTATCATAGTCTCTCTTGTCCTTTTTGTCACTTTTCTCAGTAGGTTTCTTGCTTCGACATGCTCGTTCCACATGCCCCTTTTTTCCACAATAACGACAGTCCATATCTTTACACCAGCAACTGGATGCCAGATGACCTGTCTTACCACACCTAAAACACGGCCCCTGCACAGTGCTTTGAGTGTTTGCAATCTTGTTCACTCTGCCTGTAACGTTTAGTTGTTGAGCCTCTTTGGACGCCATTTCCATTGTTACACTGATATTAATGGCTTTTGCCAGAGTCAGGTCACTTTCTGTGAGCAACTTTTTCTGTGCTGCCTCATTTCTTAATCCGCACACCAATCTGTCTCTTAAAGTGTTGTTCAACACATCTTTGAACTCACAATGTTCTGCTAACTTCCTCAAAGCTGCTACAAACATGGTGACAGACTCCCCTTCTTCTTGATTGCGTTTGTGAAATCTAAATCTTTCTGCAATGACAAGGGGCTTAGGTGAAAAATGTCCGGTGAGGACGTCCACAATCTCCTCATATGTTTTACTACCTGGTGCTGCTGGTTGTACTAAACTTCGGAGCAAGTTAAATGTCTTTGGGCCCATTACACTGAGAAACGTAGGCACTTTTTTTTCATCTCCAATGTCATTAGCCTGAACAAAGTATCCAAAACGTTCTGTGTATGAACTCCACTCCTCCACATTTTCATCAAAAGGGCCGACAGAGCCGATAACTCCCGCCATTATGCCCCTGGTCAACCAGTTCGCTGCTTGTTTTCTTCTAGTGCTGCCCAGAAAAATTCATAATCCATGCATGAAGCCTCTGTTCACCTCAGAGCCGCTCCTTCCTCCTCCGTGCTCACCGCGAGCCTCGGCACCGTCTATTTCCCGGAGCTCCGTGGCGAAAAAAACAAAAACAAAAAAACAACAACTTTGCAACAGCACCACCGTAGGTCGATCTCATCCTCGTCGCCACTTTTGTTATATCCTCTACTATTACCTCAGAGGGTTTAAAAGATGAGGCGGTATGATAAACGAGAACTTTGATTTGGAGTAGCACAGCAAGCTTCTATGTAGCTACATTGTTTCGCTAACAGCTCAGTGTGTGCTTACGTCACACATCTACAGAACCCCCGTAAGGACAAATTACATTACATCAACAAATTAAATCTATAATGAAATATAACTACAAACACCACCACCGCTGCCTGGGGCCCGGGGTGGAACGGGCCGTCTGGTTGGGGTTTGCGGTGGGGGGGCTGCTCGGCTGCTGCAGTATGAGCGGTGGTCTGCTGCTCATCCCCACTTCTGTACGGGAGGGACCATCTTCTGGATCTCAGGGCCGGCTTCACCCTTAGGGCGCTGATCCCTGGTCCTGGGAACATTGAGTATGCATGGGGAGTGAGAGTGGGTGTACAGCATCTATTGTGTGTCTTGGTATGTTTGCAGGAATGTGTGTGTGTACACATGAGGGTGGGAGAGAGTGATTGTGTCTGTGTGTGACTGTGACTAACCCTCCCCCCCCCATCTGTGGCATGCTAGGCCCTCCTCTGCAGAAACTATCTTCCTTGACTGTGCCTCGGCATTGGGTGGTGCCTTTTTCCTCTGGCGTATTGGGGTGTCTCGGGGTCTGGGGCTGGGTGCTGGGGGCGTCTGCCTGCTCTCCCTCCTGTGGCTGCCTGTGGGATCTGGGCCCCCGGGTACCGTCGGGCCTCTGCTGGGGCCGGTTCGCTCCTGGGTCTTGGGTCTCTGGTTCTGGCTGGATCTGCCCTGGATGGCCGGCTGCAGGCGGTGCCTGTGAGCCCCTCGCTGCAACCCGCAGGGGCTCTAGCGTGGCAACTGCTGGGTGGCCCACGTGGGGTGAGCCTCTGCGCTCTCTGGGGGAGAGTTTAGCGGCTGCCCTGGTGGTGGTCTCCCTGGGGTGTCCGTGCCCTGGGTGGCCTCTGGGCGTCTGGGGCTTGGACCTCCTCCGCGTCCTCCGTGGGCCTTGGGGGCGGGTCTGTGGCTTCTCGAACTTATTATTGAATGTTTCAATAGAGAAATCTTACATACACAAGCGCGCATATATACACACACAGGTGATCACAAGGTGTTCACATAAAAATGGACTCAGGTGTTTTCAGACACATTGACTGGGGCTGTGGTTGACACTGAATTCTCTTGAATTAGTCTTTACCGTATACATTTTAAGAATATCACAACTGTTGTATATTCATATGTTGTTTGTTGCTGTTGTATCTTTTCTCCCTGTTTGTTTGTTTGTGCTTTATTTACAGGTCTAGAAGTGGATTCTTCACGTCTCTTGTTCTCTTCTTTTTCTGTTTACTTTCTCCCCCACCCTTCTTTCTGTACCCTTCCCTTCCCTTTCAAGCTCCGTGTCCATTGGGATTCAAATCAACCATAAAAATATTCTAATAAAGTTTTTGGGGGTTACATTTAAACACAAGTCAGGAGGAGCATTATAGCAGTGGCTGTAATCTCTCACCTGAAACAGCAACACTGTTGGGCTCATTCCTGGCACTCAGACATTATTCTGTTTGCTCCACAGCCGGACAGGACACGGGGTTAAAAAACAAACAAACACTGGAATATCACACGTGACATTACCTTCACGTTCTGTGGGAAAGCAGAGCTTCTCAGTCTAGTGTTGTTTAGCTAGTTAGCTACCAGGACAAAAAGACAATTCAAAGTCGTTTTTTTAAATGATTTGCATCTTTTCTTTTAAAGAAATGAACAACGCTGGTGAGTGAACCTTTATTTGCAATTTCATGTATAAAATGGTTGTTTACTTAAATTAGATTTAGATTAAATTGCATTTCTAATGTGAAAGTTTGTGCTACAGTATTTTATATGATAAATTAATATTGATCAAAGTCAGTATGCATCATATATATATATATATATATATATATATATATATATATATATATATATATATATATATATATATATATATATATATATATATATATATATATATATATATATATATATATGAGTTGTGCCCCACCTAAAGTGTGATGCCAGAGACGCCATTGCCAAGGCCATACGTCTGCTTTATAAATCGCTCTCAGACCTAGAACTGCGCTCAGCTGTTTTTGGGTCAGAACCCTCCTCCTACACACCCACATTCTGCCATATACGGTCAATACAAAGTACCTCATGAATAATTGATATGCATAAGCCGGTGGGTTTCTGGCTTTTAACAGTAAATCGTGACAATGGAGAGGTTTAGAAAACATCATTTTACAGAGGCTGAAACTCGAGGTGCTTGTGGTGGATGGACGGGAAAATGTTTCATTTGGTGGTGAAATGTTGACGCATTACGAAAACATGGAAGTGCCCTCGCTGCAGCGCGTCTGCTGTCAGACTGACAGAGAGATGGTGTAGATCTAAGAAACGTTTAATGACAACATTTAATTGAATCCAAAGGGGAAGACACGTCATGCTGTTCATCCTATTAAACAGTCAACCTGTTGAATAAATCGCTGGTTGAAGGGAACCTGAGAACGGCCGGTACCACCGAGTTTTACTGGTTCCGATGGTTCTGTTGATCTAATACTGGACCCAGTTGATCCATAGGATGCTCCAATGAATCTATCAGCTGATCGATCGTCCAGTCATTATCTAGAAATCTCTAAAAACTCTCTCCGGAGAGTTTGAGAATCTGGAGTCTGACTAATGGCTGAGCTGCAGCGCATTACGCACAAGCGTAACTGCAGGATTCTAAGTCTCAGAAATCACAATTAATGCACCAATAAGTGCAGCTGTTCTATAGTCTGAAGACGACTGGATGAACATAATGGGATATTTTTCAAAAATGCGACATATTTTCATTCAGATTTTAATTTTTATTCTATTTAGAGACGGATTGTTGGTTCTGTGTGTGCGAGGGTCTACAAGTCTTTATTTGTGTCATAAATTCAACATTTTTCATCTCACCAGCTGCTCTGACAGGTTTCACGTTTCCAACAGGTCCTTACACAAGGTTCAAAATTTGCTTAGAGTTGCGCACATTTTTTCGTTACGCTTTCTTTTATAAATCCCAAAGTTTGAGTAAAAAGTGACTTACGCAACTTTCAGGCCCATTTTGTGCGTAAGCAAGTTTTATAAATGAGCACCCTGGTCGTTCACAGTGTGTTTCTGTTATTTCTATGGTTCATGCTTTAATATCTGACCTGCTGGACTTTCTGTAGCTCTTTGAAATAATTGTAAAAAAAAAAATAATAAGGGTGGGACTTTAATGCATTAATTTTGATTAATTAATTAGGGAAAAAAGAACACATTTAAAAATGTATGCAATTAATTGCAGCTTGCATTTGATTCATTTGTCAGCATGATTTCCTGCTGCCTGACGCACAGATCAGACCTGACGCTGCCGGTGTGTCTGCCAGAGGCTGCAGTAGATCCTGCTGGTCATGGTAAACTCTGCCCTCTTACCACCACAAAAACCGGTAGTGAAATTGGACGGTCTCTAGCCGTTAGATTTATTGTTGCCCCTTCCTCGCCATACGGTCCAGTTCAGACAGAGACCTGACCTGTCCAGGATCCTGCTTTGAAAACGAGGCAGAAGTCACAAGGACAAAGTGTCAGTTTGAACACAGCCCTGCAAAAAACAGTTCACTCATACAGGGTGTTTCCACACAGTGGAAATCTTTGATTATTATTATTATTTTAAAAACAATACCCTTCTGAAAATGTACTTAAAATGAACAAATAAAATAATAAAATTCTGTACTTTTAGGTCTGTCTAATTTTAGTTAGGGATATTTTATTGTTTTTCTACTGTTTTGAACTGAAATGCAATTTAAATGCTTTTTTTTTCTCCAGAAATGAAAGGAACTTGAGTTTACAATATTAAAGTTCAGGTCTATTATTGGATTCTGTCCTCCAACAAAATTATTTTAAATAAAACAAATTGCATTTAAGGCAAATTTTCTTGTTAATTTAAAATTCAGTTAATTGCAATTAATTAATTAAAAGTCTGCAATTAATTTAAAAAAAAAATCAGCTGAACCTGAAGACAATGAAAAATCTAGATGATCTGCAGGTGCCCTGAGACATCGAATACACCAGCCTAGTGGGGGAAAGGGCTCTTTCTGCCTAAACCTGGGCAAAGACGATGTGGTCTTCAGATGGAGTAACTGGGACGTTGCTTCATTTCAGTCACTGGTTTTCAACATTTTTTTCTCTGAGTTTTGGTTTAGGGTTAGTTTTGTGTATATTTCTATATTTTTTCTCTACAGAAATGAATAGTCTATGCTGCGATCCTCATCCCTCTGATCAGAGATGCCACATCAGGATGTTTGTAGCAGCTGGTTAACGGCTTCTCTTTTCATGGTGACAAGACATCCCAGGACCCCTATTTGTTGTTTCAGGACCCACAGTGGGGTCCCGACCCCAACTTAAACAGGAAGAACTTTTCTGTAAAAACGGATGAGTTGAGACTCAGAGTTTCTGGACCCCTGTTGGATCTGGCCTCACTCGTTCACAGCGCTCCACATGGAGGCTGACTGAGCCTGTAGCTGATCAGATGGTCGACATCAAGCTGAAGCTCACGTGGATGGAGAACTGCATCCCTTATGTCTTTATCCCTGCCTTTATATTTTACTAAATGAAGATTTATTGATAAGAATGAAACATTCTTGAATGTTGTAAACGTTGAGCGGTACCAGTCATGTGGCCTGGGCCTGGGTCTGAGCCAGAGTCTGGGCTTTGATCATGTTTTAGATGAGTGTAAGACATCAGTCATTGTATAACGGTTACACCACAGGGGAGTTGAGCTGAATTTAGGTAGTAGAGCAACAATATTTTTTCTTTAAGACACAAAGAGAGAGAGAGAACTTGTAAACTTTGACCCAAACACAACCGGAGGGTTAATGACTGATGAATGTGAGTGCAGTATTTAAACTGAAACTGTTAGTTGTGTGAGCTCTGGGCTGTTTACTGTTATGTGGTCATAGTGAGCTTCAAGGCTTATTGATTGCTACCTCTCTCAAAAGCTGTTTCAGCGTCCCTATGGGAGTATTTAATTATTTACACATACATACTATAGACAGACATGAATTCAATAATGAAACCGAGTGGCAGCCTGTGGCCACACAGAAGAATCTAGTGTTTTCATTGCTGGCTCTACGTGTGTAGAAAGAGAATACTCATGAACATCACTAGCATAAACACTGTGTGAGATCATCTTGTTTCATGAAAGATGAACTAATGAGGATGTTTTCACTCTGAATGTGAACTATAATTCCTACATGTAATCCTTTTACACACTGTGGGGACTTTCTCTCTACTGAAATGGTTAATAATTAGCTGTGTGGTCATCATTGATCCAATATTCTGGAACCATGGACTGTAAAGTAGTTATCATTGTCTAAATAATATAAACAAGGTGGGTGTGTGCCTGGTTTGGACCCTCCAGCCTAGCATGGACACATGGACCGGAGTTTGTTGAGCTCTCTTGCCTAAGACCAGTTGTGTGAACTTTGTGCTGGGATCACAGGGTCCACTTTGCTATTCTTAGTACTCTTGGAATGCCTTTTCTCCGCCCTGTTATTTTGTTTGGCTCTCCTCATGCAGGTCATGTTATAAAACTTGTTTGGCCCAGCTGCTCGTAGGCAGGATAACAAGCTGCCCCCCCCCCCCCCCCCCCCCCCCCCCCCCCCCCAGGGCCTCTGACGTTCTGCTGGAGAGACATAATTACATGAATAACTAGCTCTGTTCATTTCCAGAGAGATGACTCTCATCTTAAGATCAGTTCCTCCCAAAGATAGAGAAATATAATTGTTTTAAGCTTTTGATGCTTTAGGGTACATATTTGTACTCCTTAGGGTACAAAATGATAATTTTAGGGTACAAAAGTTAAGGTACAAAATGGTACCCTCAAAAGGTACCATTTTGTACCTTAACTGGGGGTATAAATTTGTAACCTTGAAGATTGAACCTTTTACTAGTCAAACCTGTACCTTAGGGCAGTGATTCCCAACCAGGGGTACGCGTACCCCTAGTGGTACGTGAGCGCATTACAGGGGGTACGTGGAAACATTTAAAGTGCCTGTGACTCCATATTTAAATCACTTTATATTAAACAGGTGTAATCTTTGATGCCTCTAGATTAACGTTGCACCATTATAACTCAAAATACGCTGTAATTATTTCCTAACGAACAACTCAGAGATCAGAAGAAAGCGCCGCCTTCCGGTTCTGCTGGGTTTCTCCTTATTTGGCAGCCTGACACTTCTGCTGCAGCAGGGGGCAGTGCCCAGTAGGGGGCAGTGCCGTCGCGTGAAAGAGAAACAAAACTGAAACTAAACACTACACGGTCTATGGGCAATGGCGGCGGCACTGCCTCGCTCCAGGTGTCGTGAACGTGCATGTGGGAGGAGAATTTACCATATAAGCAAGTCCGGATCACTATGACCTCATAGCGGGCTGGAGTGAAAAAAACTGTTTGAAACCTGGGTCTGAAATCTAGAAGAGCTTCTCACTGGCTGGACTAGGAGACAGATGGACGCCGTTTTTTGCTCTTTCTGGCAGGTTTAAGGTGAGAACTCAACGTTGCAACATGATAGATAAGTCAGAAAACATGGAAAACCATGTCATGGGCACTTTAAGATTTAATTTAGGCCTGCACATACTGTAGTCCGCAGGTCCATAACCCGATTTCATTCATGCGTACCAGAACCGACTGCCTGAACGCGTCTTTGAGGACCTGCGCGGTCTCTATGGGGAACCACTTGATCTGACGAGCTCCTCATCCTGTTGCAGCGCAGCGACTGAGTGCTCACATGGCCTCTGAAGCTAGCAGACACACACGACAGGACCTCAGACCGACACACACACAGAATCACAGCATCTCCAATGCGAGTGGCACCACACCGGTGATGCACGGCTCCGTTGACGCGCACATCGACACACGCACAATCACAGTACATCCGATCCACGCACGCAACTCACACATGCCCAGTAGGCGTGCAACGGGTCACAATCACCCCCCCTCCCCCTGCAACGTGCGGACCAGAGACCAGGTCCAGGTTCTCCCTTGAGAACCTCTGATGAAAAATTTTGTGCACCCTTGTTCTCTGATAATGGTCATTGGACAGCATTCGCAAGTGCTGGAATGTGTATGCATTAGGGCTGAAACGATTCTTCGAGTACATCGAATAATTCGAGTACAAAAAAGCCTCGAGGCAAATTCTCTGCCTCGAGGCTTCGTTTAATTCATATTTAATTAATCCATGGCTTTGCAATCGCCCGGGGGTCATGTTTCACCCGGATCGAAATAAGTGGCGCACATACACACTGCACTGAATGCACACGCAAGTAGCGAATGTAACTTAATTTTATCTTAAGCCATGGCGGACAACTAGACCGTACTATTACTACTAGTACTAGACCGGTACAGACCGAAAGATGCCGGTAGGTACCGGTAGCGAAAAAACACGGTGCCGACTTTGGTACTGAGATGCTTCATTTATCCGCCTGCGCAGCTACACGGGTGGAGACACAGGTGAGACCGAGGAGCAGAGAGCCCCTCCCCTCCCTGTCAAAACAGCTTAGCGAGTTGCGGGTTAAAAATTCCGAAAAACTCAAAAGTTTCGCCGCATTTTGGAAAGGTAAATGGGAACAGAGCAAAATGAAACATATGCTATGAGATTTGTGCCGCAAAAAACAGGCATTCCAGCAATTAGTCGAAGCCACGCATCGCGCATGGAATTAACTTGCTGCTGCAGCCATGATATCTATGGCTGCAGCTCTTTCACTTCAGTCCGACTGAAAAAAAGGTGTGTGAGGGAAGAAAGTAACATAACAGAAAGTTCCGAGGTAAGCAATAAATACCGATAATAATAGTAAATGCACTTATGCCACAAAACCATGGTGTATATATATTTTTTATTTAGAAAACGTTTAAGACTTTATTTTCTCTCAGATTTTTACATTGTACATGTAATTTATACATACATATATATTTATATGTATGTATATTCATGTATATTTATATATACATACATACATGTAATTTATTAGAGTACTCGATTAATCGATAAAAGATTCGATAGAGTACTCGATTACAAAAATATTCGATAGCTGCAGCCCTAGTGTGCTTAATGAATAACAAACCCAGCTTTTATCAATGCAAAGAGCAAAAAAAGCATAAATAACTACATGAAGGACAGACTAGACTAGCATCCCCTCCTCAGTCAGTGTGCTCCAGGACATGTGAGGCTTCAGGGTAGCTGATCACCACCAGTGTGTGAATGACTGATGTGTTGTACAGGCGCTTTGGAGGGTGTAAAACTCTAGAAAGCGCTCTATAAATATAGGATATTTACCATTTATTTATCATGTGAACCTGATGTAAAGGTTTGTAAAATAAATACATTTAGAAGATTATAGCTGTTTTTGGATGACTAGCTGTTAGTGTAAACTATTTCTTAAAACAGAGGCTGTTCAGGAAGGGATCTACAATGATACAATCAGAATCATTCATAACTTTTACACAGAAACACACTTCAGAATGACTCTCTTTTAACATTTTTAAATGTCTGTTATGATTCATTTTCATTTCTAAACCATCAGCTGTTTGAACCTGTTAAAAACATGAACCCTTTATGAGACACATTCCTGTTAAACAGTATCTGTGTCCTCTGGCAGAAGTGTTATGTTCTCATGTTGAACAGAATGTGCTGATAGTCGGCTGCTTATGTCAGAATGTTTTCCTTGTTCTTTCTCTTCCTCCTCTGAAAACACTGGCTGCTTGCAGTTCTGGGTATCCAGCAGAGCGATCACATGTCTCCCAGGCTGCAGTAAATCACACAGCGAGATGGGCTGGACAAAGGGAAAAGAGTGATAGTGGAGAGGTGGTGTTGAAGAGAAGGGTGGGGGTCAGGGTGGTGAAGAGCACGTGTTAGAAGTCGGCTCACTCCTGCACTCCCAGATGAAGAAATACACGTGAATAGGGGAGGGAGGGATGGAGGGAGGGATGGAGGGAGGGAGGGAGACAGGAAGGAGGGAGTGCAGGCACCATTGCAACAACACCACAGATCCATAGTAGTCCACTGTTGTTTACAAAAACTTCACTGTAAATGTGTCACCTGAAAATGTTTTAGACTTGCTGAGTTTTTTCACATTACTGTAAACACCTGCAGTAAAAACCATCTGCTGGAAACATCTAAACTTTTTATATACATTAGACTTCCTTTAGATGTCAGATTCTCTTCATGCTGTAAGAGTGAACAAATCACCCGAACCTGAAATATGAAAAAAGGAAGAAAAAAAAAAGCAGAAAACATGACTTATTTCTGGATTCTTAAATCCAAGTTTAGGTTTCAGCTGTTCAGCAGAAACCAGGATGTTTAGGGGAAAGGTCCATAAAGTCAATGAAAGTCATTAAAAGCTTTCTACAAAACCTATCTCAGAATGTAAGCCAACTAAGATTTATTTAAAACGTTTTTCTTACAGTGGTTGTCATGTTTGGGGTGAGTTTCCCAACCCACATGCAGAATCAACTCGCTGGAGACAGAATAAAATAACAAAAGTTATTTTATTTAAATAAGTGATGGTGCTGAGAGCGGAGCCGGGTTCAGAGGGAACGACTGGATTTATGGAGACGGGAGCACTTAGACTCGGATGAGGAAAGGACTTGAAGACGAGAGAGGAGGGATGAAAACGTTCTTACGGCACAGGTGAATTCTTTCAGGTGTTGGGGAGCAGGTAGTCCTGGTGGTGTGTGAGTTGGATGGGGAGCGCTGAGCAGAGTGAGGGAGAGTGGGCAGGCAGGCTGAAGCGGAGGGACAGGGCTGCAGAAGATGACAGTGGCGCTGGAGAAAGGTTTGAGGTGAATCAGTTGAGGTTGAATGAGTCCGGGTTTGAAATGGAGCCAAAAACAAAACAACCTGGGAGGCACAGAGGATTCGAGGAGAGCAGAAAAGCAGGTACACTCACAGGAACAATCAAATACAAAATAGCGTTTCTAGGAGCCACAAAAAGGTTGATCATCAGGCGAAGTCTGGTCATCCAGATGCTTCTTAAATCCCTTCAGTCTGATGGGGAGATTGCCAGCAGGTGTGGAGATGCAGCAGCAAAGATCCATTCAGCAGAGAGAAATCTCACATGCAAAAAAAAAACACACCCACATACCAGGATCGTGACACTACCCCCCCTCAAAGGCTGCCACCCGGCGGCCCCGAAGAGTCAGATGGACGGGAGGCCTCAAAATCCTGAATTAGACCATTGTCCTGAATAAATGAACGAGGAACTCAAGGCAGGTTCTCAGGGCCATATCCCTCCCTGTCGACCAGGTATTGAAAGCCCCGGCCACGACGACGGACATCAAGCAGCTGCCGAACAGAGAAGGCTAGGCACCCACCAATGGACAGGGCAGGCGGAGAGGGCTTGGAAGGAGGGCACATTGGACTGGAGAGCACAGGCCTAACCAAGGAGACATGGAACACAGGATGGACCTTAACACTGGCAGCAGGCATGAGTCAGAAAGAAGCAGGACTGAGCACAGACTCAATCTCATAGGGCCCAATGTATCTGGGAGAGTGTTTCTTTGTGGTGGCCCTCAGATTAATGTCCCTGGTAGAAAGCCAAACCCGCTGACCGGGAACGTACTGCGGGGCAGGGGAACAGTGGCAATCTGCCAAACGGATGTTCTGGTCCGCAGTGCAGTTCAGGGCCACAACGGTGCTGTTCCAAATGCGCCGGCAGCGGCAGAGCAGGTGCTGGACCGAGGTGACAGAAACGTCATTCTTGTCAGATGGGAACAATGGCGGCTGGTAGCCCAGGGATGTTTCAAACAGAGAGAGTCCAGTGGCGGAAGAGACATGACAGTTGTGGGCGTAGTCCACCCAGGATAAGTGGGAGCTCCAAGATGAAGGACTAGAGCAGGGGTGGCCAACCAGCCAGAGACCACGAGCTGTGTTACCACAAAGAGCCACGTCATACATGGGCATACACAGTGTTGCCAGATGTACAACATTTAGGTTAAATTAGATTTGCACTTTTTATGATCAATAATTCCATAAGTACGATAATTTGAGGCCTTTGTTGTGTGGAATCTGCATAAGAGATGTTTGTTTTAATCATCGTGTTAGATTTTTAAAGCTAAAACTACTTTAAAGACTATAATTTTGCACAGTGTTTGCTACACTGATATTACAGCTGTGGGTCATCAGACATGTCAGGATGTAACTTAGTACTGTACGATCATTTTTCTCAAAATACGACAATTTTAAGATTCTGGTACAATACTTTAATATTTCCAATCTGGCAACCCTGGGTACATGAACATCACCATCCCTTCCTCTCTCTCACACACACCCCTCTGCTCAGCCAGATTTATTGTAAATGTCACACACCAACATGATAATGACAAAAACTGACTCCTACAGAACTAAAACCACAGAACAGTCATTTTCAAATATATTTTCTGTTACATACCTTTTTTTTTAAACGTTGATGGACAAATCTGAAGGGCTTCTGTCATTTTGACAGGTTACAATTCACATACCTGAGCACTTGGTGGACAGTCAGCAGATTAATTATCTCTCTCTCTCTTGATGACCTCGTTGGCTTCACTCAAAAACAGTATCACAGCAGCTGAAAGTCAAAGTTTCTTCAAAAACCTCAATAACTGTGGTGGGACTGAGAGTGGAGGACAAAGGAGTTTGATTTTACTCAAGCAGGAGGTGATTCAGGTCCATGGGGACCAGGAGGCTCGAGAGCCGCAGGTTGGCCACCCCTGGACTAGAGGAGCAAAGTCAACGGAGGGCCGCCTCAAGCTCCTGGTTCATATGTTCCATCTGGCCATTCGTTTGGGGGTGGAAGCCTGAACGGAGTACAACTTTAGCACCCAAAGCAGAGCCAAAGTCCTTCCAGACACGAGAAACAAACTGGGGCCTCTTTCTGATAGGACCTTGACGGGGATGCCATGCAGACTAAAGACATGTTTAACGTGCAGGTTTGCCATCTCAAGGGAGGTAGGCAACATTTTCAGGGGAACAAGCCTTAGAGAAACAGTCAACAATGGTCAAGATGGTGGAGAAGCCCTTAGACGTAGGCAGGACTGTAATAAAGACCAGAGCGATGTGAGACCATAGCTGCTGAGGAATGGCAAGAGGCTGGAGGAGTCTGTGAGGTGGTTGGTTACGGGACTTATTGTGGGCACAGACATGACAAGCCAGTACATAGTCCTTGACATCTTTGTTGAGGGACAGCCACCAGAAAATGCGCTGAATGAGGGCGATGGTGCGACTAACACCACGGTGACAGGAGAACCTGGCAGTTTGGCCCAATGAATCAGACGAGCTCGGACTGAAGCAGGAACCTGACCAGTGTCAGGGTCAGGTTCAGAACGCTGAGCCTGGAGGTCCCAAGTGACAGAACTTATTATACAGAAATGTGGCAAAATGGTGTCAACTGGGGCCTTGTTATCAGAGGAGAACTGTCTGGACGGATGAGTGACATCACTAATTTCCCCTCGCCACTTTTTTGTGGCACTTTTAAGGTGACGCTCATCTGCTCGGTTGCTTCTGCATTCCTGAGAAGCCAGTCAAGAATCATTCCCGACCATGTGGGGGCGAGCTGATACTATCAAACCGAGCAGAGGGGATTCTGATCTGTAAGCGCTAATAGGCTGGACGAAGACTGGTCCCAGGTAGCTCTTTCTCTGGTAAAGCTGTTGACCTTGGCGAGTAGATGATGTTCAGTTTAATTTAGCAGTTCTGATAAACTACAGCTGGATTCAATGGTTCTTCTTGGATCAAATTTAGGGCTGTTGCAAAAGGATGAGACCGACCAACCGACTTGATTCCAGAGAGGAGGGTTTCAGTCAGCATTTTGGCAGGGGCTCTGGTTGGCAGAGACCCTGGAGGCTGGAGCACATGCACAGGTCAGGAGACTCAGACTGAGATTCAGAGACTGAAGACCGAGAAATCAGGAAATCATGTGTTTTTATAGAGTTTAAGATCAACCAATCCTCAGCCAGGAAGTTGATAGAAGCATTACCAAAACTCTGTCTTCACTTCCTCTCTGAAACTCATAACGAGAATGTATTTTCACTGAAACTCATGGTTTAAACTAAAAAAATCACTGGCTGTAAATTGGTTATAAAAAATAACTTGTATGTGTATTTAAAGCTACACTTGGCAGGTTGGTAAACAATGTAGCTTTTAACATTTTTTTTAATGCCTCTTAACAACGTTCTAACATAGTATAGCTATAAATATATTGTGGAGGTTTAAAAAAAACCTGAAAGAAATCAATAAAGTGATTGTCCCGCAGTTCTCTTAAAAACTTCAGCCAGTCCGGCTGTCTGTCTGCCGCACTTCAGCACTGCTTGGATTCGCCATTAATCCACCCAGCCAGGCACATTTTGCAGTGGAACATCCCGGAAGTGGGAGAGGACAGAAACAGCCGACTGTTAGCGCTTCAATTTTAGGAAAAAATACCAGAGTCCCAAAACGAAAAACACATTTTCAGCTAGCAGAAAACTAAAAACATTTGGAGATAAAAAGAGGAAAAGCTGGGGGAACGTTTCTACGGTTGGAGTTTTGGTCTCTATTGTAACTGTGGCAATGCATGGTCCCATGTCTGCGGAAAGGTTGGACCTATGGATTTTACCCGACGGGAGGGGTGAGACGTGTTTCTGTAAAATAGCTAGTGATACGTAGCTTGTTTTCCAACCTGCCGAGTGTAGCTTTAATTAAAACGGTAATAATTTATTTTGAATATTGCAATAGGTGGTTTTTTTTTCATTTATGTAATATCAGTAATAAAATTGGTTTACAGCACATGTACACACATCACTGGGTCTAATTTATACATTAGCCTACCTGCAGCTCCCTGGTGGGAGCTGTCATGTATAAAGGTCCACTGACACCAGTGTTGGGCAAGTTACTTCAAAACTATAATGCATTTTTTATTGTTACTGTCATTTTAAAGTAATTTGTTACATTACAATATTACTGTATTTTAAATGTAAGGCATTACACTACTATTGCATTACTTTTAAGTTACTCTGCAAAATAACAGTAAATCTAAATGTAGCTCATGATACTCAGTGAGCTCATTCCACATCCAGTGGAAGGTGATGATAGTCTGTACATGGCCAAAGGGTTCCCTCTTTCTTGGCTACAAAAAAGAAGTTAGCACCCAGGGGAGAGGAGGAAGGGTGGATTAACCCTACTGTCATGGGTTTGTGAATATATTGTTCCATACTTCTTTCAGGTCTGGACAGGTTGTACAGGTGACTGGTAGGCAGGGGAGGTCGAGGAAAAAGGTAAATGGAACAATCAAAGGGCCGGTGAGTTGGCAATGAAAGAGCCCGTGACTTAGTGAACACTTGTTTGAGGTCATGGTAGTCAGGTGGGACATTGGACAGGTCAGGTGGGGTTATCTCCTCAGGGGTAGGACTAGACAAAACCACAGCCGAATGCAGACATGAGGAAAGACAGTGACTACTCCAAGAGTCCACCCGGCCTTCCCTCCAGTTCAATTGCGGGTTATGCAAGGACAGACAAGGGAATCCGAGGACCAGAGAGGACTGTGGGGAGGGGAAAACTAAGAAGGTGAGAAATTCATGGTGGTTGCCATGATGATCTCAACGGGTTTAGTTATGGGTGTAATTGAGTGTAACGGTCTTCCATCTAAGGATTTGACATGGATGGGTGGAGAGTTGGGGTGGAGCCGAATCCCGTATTTGGAAAGGCACAAATAAAGTTTTTTTTTCCCCGAACACTTATTTTGAACAAATACTTTGAAAATATTTGTATTTAGGAACAAGAAAAACTTTATAAACAGCTGCGTTTCCTCGTGAGACTGCAGTGCATGTTCGGATGGATGACGTTCAGGAGTCAGGATCCATCAGACTTCATTTATCAGACGATTCCAGGCATATACTGGACATCTGGCGTAGCGCTGGGCCACCAGTGATTTTGGACCAGTTCAGACCATAATGGGCCTGTGATCTGAGCAGGTCATTTTAATTTGCACCTCCTAAATATATATTCTATTTGGCCCGGGAACGCCTGGGGGTCCTGGCGGAGGAGCTGGTGGAGGTGGCCGGGGAGAGGACGGTCTGGGACTACCAAGTTGGGATGCTGCCCCTGCGACCTGGACCCGGATATGCGGAGGAAGACGAGACAAGACCTCCCACTGTAGAGCGCGCTGGTATGCAGCGCGGATTCGAATGCCTGGTGCACCTCACAAGCCCGCGTGACATGAAAATCCATGGACGTGTCGGTCATGAATATAACAAGATTGGGGGTGAGGAGGAGGCTCGCACGTATCTCGTGGACCGGCCTGTGGTCCCGGCCGCGTGGTCTGAGACAAACCTGCAGATTCATTAGTGACAGAAGGAAACTTAAGGGCAGCAGCTGCTGGGAGAGGCAGGGAGAGATGTGCAGGTCCAGCGTGATGTCAGAAACATGTGGCTCGTGGGCCGAATCCGGCCTGTGAGTACCCCTGATATAAGGTATGAGACCCAACTGTTTTCCCACATTTTTCTAGATACCAGATCATATCAGCTTTCTCCCCTCTGTTCTTTGTCTCCTTTCACTTTTTAAAGGTTGCCATAATATTCTGTGTTGAGCTGTTTATTCATGTGGTGAATAGAATAGAATAGAAAACCCTTTATCGTCCCTCAGTGGGGAAATTCAGGTGCACCAGCAGCAAAGTGACAGCAAGTCAAGAACAAACTGATTCACACAATGATAAAATATATAAAAATAGAAAATATGAATAGAGACTGTAAATTATCTATGATCATTATAATGGATAATTAAAGAATACTTACACTATAACGTAAATTAGAAGTGTAACGCAAAAAAAACTGTCTCTTTATGCCTATTTTGAATTTTCATTGAATACAAATAATTTCTCCCCTCAACAAATACAAATACCGGCTGCTTTGCACACCCCTACCCAGTATGTTTCCACAGTCAGAATGTTGTTACAATTTCTCCAAATCAGGGATAAATGAAATCACTGCTTTAGTAGAGAGTTAAAACATGACTAACTTTACCATGTGAGCAACTCAGTCCTTCTGGTTGTGACACACCCTGACTGGAGTCTGATTCAGGTGGCAGCACATTAAAAAGATCAACAGAAAACAGATGAAATGAAACAGGAACTAAAACTCCATTAAGGGGTGTGTTCTGAACCAATATCCCCTCTGAACTGACGGCTGAGTGACCTCGCTTTAATCAGCTGTCACTCTGACAAATGCCGATCGTTTATGAGTGGGTGTAGACATTTTGGAAGAGAATTATATTAGATGCAGGGAGTCTGCCAAAGCACTGCTCTGAGTGAATTATCAGCCTGGTTCAGCGAGGTGAAAAATAAATCATTTCTGTAACCTTGTTGAAAATTCACCACATTCATCTGTGCTGCAGAGGCTGCAGAAGGTTTGGCACCAGGCTATTGTTACAGTCACTGGCCTCTAGGGGGCTCTCCTCATGAGAGAGCTTGTTCCTCTCTTTTGTTTCAGGTCTAATTGCCACAGCTGAGATGTGTTGCAACTCATCAGCCACTGCATACAAGGGTGTCACCACTAAATACCACGCCCCTCACTCTTTGATCTGCAGTCATCCTGTGAGAATTCAGTGTGACTTTGTGAAGAAATGTGTCAATTTTAGGAGGCAAGTGTGTTGGTTTACAGTGTGTGTGTGTGTGTGTGTGGGGGGGGGGGGTCATCGCTGCCAGTTTTGTTCCAGATGTTTTTCTCCTGCTTAGACAAGGAGTGCAGCCATTAAGCTTTTTGTTTTCTGTACATAGAGCTGCCTTTTACTTTTAGTTGAAGGAGTGTTTTATTTATTGCTTTGGAGACCCTGAAGCTGAACCTGTGTTATTTATTTATTTTGTCCTGGTTTTGGTTGGACTGCCTTAATTGTAAAAGAAATCCTTTTTCTTTCTGCTGACATCAGTGGCTCAGTGGTTAATAGGTCTTTTGAACTTCTCGCTACACCTTGTGTCAGATAACATCGTACTGTTTTTAACAGCCACGCTGACACATTGCACATGCTGCTGGAGCACACCTGCTGGGTTTTGGTCTCCTTCCCCCTCTTCCACTCTTCCTCCCCCTCCTGCCATCTCTTCGGTTCTGCTCCCTTCCCCCTCCTCGCCTCTCACCCTTCTATCTAAACCCAAGCTGGCTTCCTGGCTGTGTGGTGAGAGAGCCGTTAGGCTGCATCTTTGTTTGCGTTCCCTTGGCTTCCTCCTTTTTTTTTTAACTGAGTGCATTGGTAGAGTAAAGATAGTTAGAGAGGCGCCTCCCCTCCCCCTCCTCAGTATGCACGCCTCAGCATGGTGCTACATGCCAAGCGACCTGAAACGCTCTCTGACTCACAGTTCAATCCCCTGACTTTTATTGATATGACTGTTTATTGATATCACACTCACAGCACCAAGCATTGCACCTTTATGTATTTAAGTCCTAGTCAAGCTTTTAGAAGTCTATATGCTATCAAACAGTCAAATATTCACACTTGGAAAGATAATTCCTCTGTAATTGTTGGACCGTAATTTTTTAATTAGTTAAATAGTTTTCTGTATTTTCTATTGAATTTTTTTCCTTCTAATGTCTATTTTTTATTTACTTTTATTTGAATTTTTCTTTTCTTTTATTTTATTTTTAAAATGTTTTAATTTTTTTTCAAATTATTCAATGACTATTGTTAACTTGTTAGATTGGTTTTAGATTAGTAGATTATTTTTATTGATCAAAAATTGTAGTTAGCAATCTTAATGCTTTTTATATATATATATATATATATATATATATATATATATATATATATATATATATATATATATATATATACACTTTGTAAAAAAGTAGTGTTGTAGAAAATGTTATTTGTACAAAGGGTAGGCATACAAAAGCCAGGTTTCAGCCTACTCCTTTTTGGTTAAATTTTGGAAATTGTATTATTGTAATGTTCTCCTTTACATGAAAAATGACCAAAATAATCAAATCTGAATGTTTATCTTACAAAAATATACTGTAGCTTTGAACATAGTACATTTCAAAATAAAAGCCCTTTTTCTACAGGAAAGTCAGGTGAAGTCAGGTGACTGTCTTGTGAGATTACCGCTGCACCTGCTCAGCTGATTTTCTTTTTATTATGTTCTGCAAATAAAAATAAATACAAATGATTAAAACAGAGGGTGTTGTTAGTTTTGCGTTCATGAGTCAAATGTGATGTGAAAGACAGACAGAAACAAGCGTCTGCCTCTGAAGTGGATATAACCAGTAAAACAGTTAGCCTAAGCACACCTGTGGGATATTTATGGTCTCTATGTGACCTGATCTACATGTGCTTAGAATGTGGGGAGAAATTATTATAAACTCCAGAGCCCTAAAACGGTCCCACACATAGAAAACACTGAAGAAAGGTTTAAGAGGCGTGATGGCTAAGGAAACATGTTAGATTAGAAATTTGTCATTTGTAAATAATTCAAAGCAGATGTTTAATTATAAATAATGATCCTGAAGAAGTCAAATATTTAACTATTGTTTATATCATATAACAACTTGTTGGGTAAATGCAAGAAATACATCCTGCAGCCTGACAGCAGTTTAAACATTGTTTTGTTTATTTTGATTTAATGTTAACCTATTTATTTATTTATTTATGTCTGTTCATGTTGTTGTTGTGTGTTTTTTTTTTGCAGAGTTTTAAATGAGTCCTGGACAAGAAAAATCACTTTTTTAATCGTTTTTGTTCTCCTTTCCTTAAGCTTTATAACAAAGATTGAAGGTATGAGCATGTTCATCACCCTGGAGGAGTGAGGAGGAGCTGTCTGTCATATGCAGCTCACCAAATGGTAACCAGTGCAACAAAAACTGGTATCTGTCTCACCAACATCTGAACGACATCATCCATGAATAAAAGAAGTCGATCACGAAGGTAAAGTGATGGCTCTCCTGCTCTGGCTGATGTTGATAATGACTTATTATTCATCGCAAAGATTGCTGTCAGTTTGCAAAAACTTCAAAAAATTTTGAAGAGTAATTAGATTTGTTACAATTAATTGCAAAGCCTGTGTTGTAAAAATGAACTGAATGATTGCTCTGCATTTATAAAGAAAGCTTCAGCGTGACCCAGAACGCTCAGCAGGACCAGGACCGTTTCCTAAACTTGATCCAGCTCAAAGATCCACCAGAGCAGAGCTGCTCAGGAATGGCAGCAGCAGCTCGCCAAGCAGAACATCTGAGGATAGTCTGGTGTCAAGAAGGGCCACAAAGAATCCACTTCTCTCCAAGAAAACCATCAGTCATACTGATGGTCTGCTAAAGGTCGGGGGGAAAGGATCTTCTCAGCCACAGCTGGTAAATGAAAGAGTTTTTGTCCAAGAGATTTTTAAGGGCAAAAAATAAATGCAATCATATCTTTACAACAAACCAGAACAACCAATAGAAAAATTCACCATGGCTGGAAGTTAGTGTTTGTGGATCCTGGTTTTTAGGACCTACTTTCCTGGAAGTTTTAGATGCTTCTTGCTTCAACACACCTGATTTAAACTGATGGTTTATTAATGAAGTATCTGGGGATTCTGCTTGGTGCCAGTACGTTTCTTGGCTCAAACCCCATTTCTTTGGGTAGCAACAGTTCTGAGCTGTTCCATTGTTTTTTGATTGTGAACTTTAGAACTAGTCAGTGCACCTTGATGGTGATGTTTTGAGTAATTTTAGTAGAACTAGTACTAGAGTGTAACTGGGTCATATATTAGTTTTGCTTTAATTACACAGCTTGTTTCTGTAATTAAAGAATTGAAAATGCCTAATTGTGAGGATCTTTACAGCCACTGTGTCTGATTAGTGTTGGTTTTTAGGTTCACCTCTCCTTTTGATAAACCTTTCCACCTGCCCTCACTTGTTCGTTTTTTTCTTCTTTTTTTTTTACACCTATAAGGTAGAAAACTGCCAGCATCTAAGATTTTTAATGTTATTGTCAAGAGAGAATAAACAGGTTTTAATTCTCCAAAACAGTAGCATGGTAGCTCTATTATCAACACAACTCAAAAAGTCTTTTGCTACAAAAGCATCCATCCACTCACCCACCCACCCTTCCGTCCTTCCTTCAGTGATTTCTGGATCAACCTCTGGATTTCCTAGGATTCTTTCCTCCAGATAAAAGTGACCAGGAGTCGTTCTATCTGGATGCCCATATCACCTCACCTGACTCCTTTACACACAGAGGACCTCCTCCCATAGGAGGCGGAGCCTGTCTGACCTACAGAGGATGCTCATTTTACCAAACCTCTCAGTCCATCCATCCATCCATCACTTATTGGATTTTTAGTTTTTTTTTTTCCCCATGTCCTGTTTGGCAGTATAACAATCAGAATTAATGTCTGAATGCCAAAAAAAGCCTTACAGATTTACTATCACAGGAGGGGCGTTACAGCTGCTGCTATAATGCTCCACCTGATATATTCTAAGACAAAATCTTTATTAGAACTGTTTTTTTGGTTTAATACCTGTGGACACGGTTGTGGTGGTGGTGTAACAGAGAAAGAAAAGGGTACAGAGGATCTGCTTCTAGACCTGTAGAGAGAGAGAGAGAACAAACAAACAGAGGGCAAAGATACCACACCAATAATCAGTATATGAATATGCAACAATTACAATGTCTTGGAATTCACACAGAAATGACTAATTCAAGGTGTGTTCAGTGCGATCCACAGCCCAAGTTAATGTGTCAATCCCATCGGGACTGCACAGCGCAAAGGTGCGTTCGGGCAGTCGGTTCTGGTACGCAGAATGAAATCAGGTTCTCCTGCAGGACCTGCCAACAGGCTATGTGCAGGCCTGTTTATATTATTCTAAATATTATTTAAGATTTGGATTGACATCTTGAGTTAAATGTATGTATTTAATGAGCATGGAGCAGAAAAATATTCTACAAAATAATCACAACATGCCCTATAGTGGTAATCCAGGACTCCTTGTAAAAGAGATTCTGAATCTCAATGGGACTTTCCTGGTTAAATAAAGGTTAATAAATAAATAAAAAATAAAAACAGAGCAAAAATATCCCCTGCTGCAACACTATCCACAGGCAAAGGAGCTATTTGCTCCCCCCCCACCACCACCACTGGTCCATGGACGTATTGCTTGGCATGCAATCGGGTCGTGGCGAGAAAAAGGTTGGGGACCACTGATCTAGGAGACCTACCTGCTCCTCCACTCAAAACAGTTTAGTGTGGTATCTGGCCAGTAGAGGGCAGCAGAGTGGTGGCAAATAAGAAAATGGTCAAATTTTTAACTCAAAAATCAATTAGATCAATTTTAATGCTCTAGCTTAAAGTGTAAAAAACTATTAATTGTTGCTTTAATAAATTGTTCCAATGCACTGAGTTTCACAATTATTTTAGTTGAGTTATTTGGAATTAGCTTTCCTACCTGAACCATGAGCACCATAAAATAAATTGCAGTGTGATCCAAAATGATGGTAGTGTTTATCTTTGAATAAATCACTGACATGGATGAGACTGGTGTCATTTTACAGCTCAGCTGGTAATTTCTATGAACTGAGGCTGTTCTCATCTACAATAGCTTTGATAATGATTATTTATATATTTAACACAGAAACACACTTTAGAATGACCTTATTAACAACACTGAGTCTGAAGCACAGACTAATATAAACAGGATTTATGAAAATGTTTCTCTTAAATGTAAATTTGTTTCTTAAATTCCTCATATAAACAAGACATTCGTCTCATAGAGCAGCAGCTGCACTCTGCCCACACACAGAGAAAGCAGGTATCTGGACATTCTACTAGATCAGGGGTGTCAAACTCATTTTCACCGAGGGCCACATCAGCATAATGGCTGTCCTCAAAGGGCCAGATAACTTAAAAATGTAACCAAATTAAATGTAAAATAAATTGTAACAACTCCTTAACGTTACATACCTCTGAATTTATTACTTAAGATAAAACAAAATCCTTTTGATTTGTCAGGTTATTAAACCCACTGAACTCCATCAATCAAGGATCAAACTATTCAAGTGAATTAAAAATACATCAAAGTTATAATAACTTTGATCAAAACATTTGTTATAGTTAGGGGTGCACACAATCTGTCATCACATGTCCTCAAGGGAGAACCTGGCTCTGGTGTTTGGTCCACACATGGGGTGGGGGGGGGGGGGGTTGATGATGAAGATTTGCTGTTGGCTCAACATTTTTTCTGCTTAATGCTCAATATTTCAAACAACCTTTGACTCATGAGGTCATTCTGATGCTTAAATAAAACTTTTAAACACATTTAAACCAATTCAATTGAAAAGCCTTCTACTGGTCACCTCTCCGGTCTGACAGAGAGATGACCCGGTTTCTTCCTCACTGCAGTCAGACAGCTGCAGCAGGTGAGGAGGCGTGACGACCAAGGTGTTCTGATCCTCCTGACTGAGCACCGTTAATATTAATGTTCATTAGGTTGTATAAAAGTCCAACACAACACGTTATCTTAGGCAGAAACTGGTTAATCTGGTTTGCCATCAGAGAAGAGAATGATCAGCTGACGGAGGGGTGGAGGATCAGCAGCTCCCCGCGCGCGCACGCATCATGGCTCAGAAATCGACCAGTGATCTTTTGTTCTGGTTAACTAAAATGACTGATTCTGACAGAGAGAACTGGATATGTGATGACAAAATGAACGTCTTTCTCAGAGGGGAATTATTTATCAGCAGCTTGAGAGCGCGAGCTGTCGGGTCGGGGAGGAGTTAGTAAACCGCGCGAGCGCAGCCAGCTGGATTACAAACCGAGTCCCGAACCAAAGAGGGCGATCTGTTCTGATCACGGATCGATTGTGATCCGTTGTACCCCTACTGGGCATGTGTGAGCTGCGTGCGTGGGTCGGACGTACTGTGATTGTGTGTGTTAAAGCGCGCGCCGAGCTGTGCGTAATGGCGCACTGGAGATGCTGTGTGTGTGTGTGTGTGTGTGTCGGAGGTCCTACCGTGTGTGTCCACTAGCTTCAGAGGCCATGTGACTCATTCACTGAGCTGCAACAGGATGTGAAGTTCATCAGATCGAGGGTCTCCCATCGGGACCGCGCAGCGCTGGTCCGCAAAAGCGCGTTCGAAATCCGGTTCTCATGAGGACCAGCCTACTGCTTGTGTGCACCCTGCCCTGTAGTGGCGGTAAGCCGTCAAGTCGCGGGTAATACAATTGACATGCATTGTGGGAAATGTAGTTTTTGGTCAAAGTACGCTTTTTACCTATTTATTTCTGAATACTCAGACCTTTTAAGCTCTCGCGGGCCGCATTAAATGACGTGGCGGGCCACATGTGGCCCGCGGTCCTTGTGTTTGACACATATGTACTAGATTATAGATTATACCAAGATGGATCTTTACAAAAGCTGCTGTCTTCAGATGGATGACTTCTGTTATTCTCATTAGTGAGTGACGAGAAAACATCTCAGAGTAAACACATGTCCATTTGTCTGAAGAGTCCCTGCTGTTTTCTCTGAACAAACCCTCTGTCCTCAGTCCTACCCCTGCAACCTTTATTTCTCAGTGCATTATGGGATAAGGAGTAAACAAGTCTATGCTGAGGAGGAGTCCATGTTCAGCCTCCGCACCAGGATCTATGACTGCTTCTTTCAAAGCCAGCTGATGCACCAGGGCTGACTCAGCCTGACTATGAATCAGTCCATGTTCCAAAGGGCAGCGTGTCACTCCAAAACACTAAGAGCTGCATGTAAAACAAAAAGAAACAGAATCACACTCGTTCCTCCTCCAGAGGGATTGGAGGTTTATAGAAGCGGATGTTATCAGGGATAAACACGTTGGAAACTCTGGTCATAATAACAGCTCTAGACAGTCAACATCTACTAAATGATTTCTGTGGCAAAGAAATTCTAAACACCATTAAAGTGATGACTGTAGAGAAACATATTATTTTACTTTTACATTTCATTCTCAGCTGGTGCTGAGAGGAGGTGCAGGTAATTAGCACCGTTCTCTCCCAGTAAGATGTTCACAGGTTTAAACTCTATAGAGGCCTTTCTGTGGAGTTCTCATGTTCTCAGTGTGGGTGAGTGGGTTCTCTCTGGTTTCCTCCCACAGTCCAAAACATGCAAGTTAGTTTTAATGGCACTTTTAAACCAGGGGCGGCATTAGCTCAGTTGGTAGAGTGGCCAGTCTGGTAACCGGAGGGTCACCGGTTCGATCCCCAGCTCCGGCTGGGTTAGATTGTCGTTGTGTCCTTGGGCAAGACGCTTCACCCAACTTGCCTACTGGTGGTGGTCAGAGGGTCTTGGAAGGGCGCCGGTGCATGGCATCCCCGCCTCTGTCAGAGTGTCCAAGGGCAGCTGAGACTACAACATAGTTTATCACCGTGAGGGTGAATGACTGATCGTGTTGTACAGCGCTTTGGGGTGTTCTGCACTGTAGAAAGCGCTCTATAAATACAAGCCATTTACCTGTGTTACAGTGTATTCTATCCTGAAGGAGATATACTGCAGGTGTACAATCCATGCACCACTAATACAAGTGTAGAGTCTAGTGTAAATATCACCAGCTTCATGGTGCATCCAGGAGTCAAGTTCTGTATTCACAAGAGGAGTCGGACGGAGAAACAATGGAAGCCCAGGTTACGACCGGATGGAACAGGAGACGCCAACTTACAGGAGGAGGTTCAGAAACGGAGAGCACACTGAGAGTGTGAATCATCTGGCGTCTGACACAGGAACCAGCTCCTTCTTTTAACTCCTCCTTAATGGCCCAGAATTAGGAACACCTGGGAAACACACCTGCCTGTCACACTGAGGAAGATGAGGTAAGGAGAAGCCCCACACACACACCAGAGGATGTAACAGTACCCCCCCCCCCCAATGGGTGCCACCAGGCAGACAACTATAGAACAAAGATGCAGAGGACTTCTCAAAGTCGGAGATGAGAAAGGGGTCAAGGATAAAGGAGCGAGGCACCCATGAATGGGCCTCAGGACCACAGCCCTCGCTGTCCACTGGCCATTCCCACAAGGGCGGCCACCCATGATCAGAATCAGAATGCTTTTATTTGTCATTGAATCAGGGTCCGGGTACAACAAAATTCAGTATCAGTACAGCCATTTCCAAGATCAGACAAAAAACAAATATAATACAAACAGGAAATCAGGTGCCTGTGGACATGCGCTCCAAAGCACTCCCTTGTAGAACAGATAAGTGGTAAAATAAGAGGGAAGCTGCGTAAGGATAAAAAAATATTGTCTCACTTCTTTGCTCTCATTATGGAGTTCAGGGATATGACACAGGCAAAAACCGCCTCACTACATTTAGTGCAAAACAAAACTTAGACACAATATCAGACATGATGATGCGACGCACAGTAGAACCAGGGTGCCTATCAATGACCCGGGTGGGTGGAGGGGAAACAGCCAGAGAGCACAAAGGGCTACACAGGACCGGCTTCACTTGTGAGACTTGAAACATGGGACATACCCTGAGGTGGGAAGGAAGCTTGAAGCAAACAGAGGAGGGATTGAGGACTTCAATCTCATAGGGACCCAGAAATGGGAACAACTTCCTGGAGCAGGACTTAAGGAGAAAAATCCTAGATGACAGCCAGACCTTCTGTCCAGGAGAATAGGGCTGGAACACACCGCCTGTCCATGATCTCCTTGTTCCAGACTGAGGTGTGCTGGACCCTGCAGCGTGAGCAGAGGTGAGACCCAACAGACGGAAGGAGAGGACCCAGGAAGGAAGAGGGCAGGATGGATGGTTGGTAGCTGAGGGAGGTCTCAAAAAAGGATAATCCTGAGGTGGCTGACACATGGGTGTTATGAGTGTAGGGTTGTCACGGTATGAAAATTTACCTTCACGATTATTGTGACCAAAATTATCATGGTTTTTGGTATTACCGCGGTATTTTTTTAAAGGGCGTTGAATATGTTCAATTAGACAACTAAATAAACCCTCTATATCAGGAAAATATTGTCCTCAGCTTGTGTCCTTCCAGTCAGCTTTTCAGATTTGGGGAAATGTCATCAGGCATGCAATAATTGTTAAAATCAAATAATTCATAATCAGCATTGGCAACTGTAGATCAATTGACCAACACCCTATTGTACTGCATGAGCCACCGTACTTGACAAACAAAACCTCGTTGCTATACGTTACGCCAAGGTGGTATTCTCTCTGTACTGCTCCCGCTCCCCGCATGGTTAATAAACAACCAGACATTTTCTGCTAAGCTGGAGTTCTGGTGTACTTATTTTGATATGCTTTATTAAGCAGCATCAACAGTGACCAGCTCTTTTCTGCCCCCTCGGAGCCCGGTAGCATCATTTCAATATGGGAGTGTCAGCGACACAGTTTATATAAGTCCTCACATCATGTTTCAGCTAAAACGCTAACATTACATTCCTTGCATTGACTGTAGAGTTGTGGGTGAGCGTCTCGCAGATGTGTGATGAGATTTCACGTGTTGCTGCATTTTGCAGGCACTTTTTTCCAGCACGTTCTGCAAACAACTGTCCCTTGGCATTCTTTAAATATCCAACATATATGCCCATACTTCCGACTTTGTCTTCTTTGAGGGCTGATAGATGCCCTCGGCGCTGTTTTCTCCTCTTACCGCCATCATTTTAGCTTTAGCTACAAGAAAGTTTTGGCTGTAAACACTATAAAGTGCGCATGTGCGCAAGCTTCATCAGATGGGACGGTGGCTGCTAAGGCTCACGGCGCCTACATGCAAACACGGTTATCCATTGAGATTTTTTTTAATAACACAACGTAATTATTTTTGTCAACATTTTTACTGGGGTTTACCACTACACCGGTAACCGTGACATCCCTACAGTATATGAGTGTACTCAACCCAGCGTATGTATGTGTTCCAGGAGGTAGGATTGGAATCACAAACACAGCAAAGGGCATCCTCAAGCACCTGGCTGAGATGTTCACATTGGCCATTGTTTTGCAGGTGGAAACCAGATGACAGGCAGGGCTTTGAGTCCAGGGTCGAACAGAAGTCTCTCCAGACCTAGGAGATGAACTGAGGCTCTCCGTCAGAGATTATTTTAGATGAGATCCCATGGAGTCTGAAGACATGGTAGGACACCAGTCTGGCGGTCTCAGCAGCAGAAGGGAGTTTGGAGAGCCATGAGGTGACAGGCCTTGAAAAACTTGTCAATGATTGAAAAGATGATGTCATCCCTTTAGATGTAGGGAGAGTCGTAAGGAAGTCCAAAGCAATATGAGACCAGGGACGACAAGGGGTGCAGTAACCCAGAAGGAGGGCGATGTGTATTTTTGTTCTGGGCACAGGTGGAATATGCAGTCACATGTTCAGAGACATCTTTATTCAAGAATGGCCACCAGAAGTAGCGTTGTAGAAACCCTATAGTACGGCTGACCCCAGGTTGGCATGAAAACTTAGAGGTGTGGGCCCAATGGATCAACTGTGAACAGGAGGCGATTGGGACAAACTGATGGTTGGGAAGGCCGTTCTCAGGATCTGGTTCATCCTGCAATGCCATGCGGATGACTCTTTCCAGGACCCAGGGGACAGCCCCCAATGGAGCAAGATGACAGATGGATGGTACCAACCTCAACAGAAGAGTTGTCAGGGGCATCCGGCATTGAGTTCTTCAATCCAGATCGGTAAGTGATGGCCAGGTTAACCCAGGAGAGGAACATAGACCATTGGTACTGTCAAGAGTTGACACTCCTGTGATATAACTCTTGAATGCAACATTTTATTCAAATTTGCTTTTTATTCATGTTCAGAAATGGGGGTGGGAACTGTGTGTGTGTGTTTACACTCTGTAAATGTGTCTTAAACTCACCATGTTACCATCTCACCAGCCAGTTTCCTTGTCTCCAAAATGTTCTCCAAATACCTCACCATCCAGCCAAAATGATTAAATTTACACATTTTTGTCACTTTTTTTTTGCATAAAAAGTGACTCGCACAACTTTCAGACCATGTTTTGTGCATAATCAGCTTTAGAAATGAGGCCCCTGGACCTTTATGCCTCATATTGCTCCCTATATGTTTATTAGCCACCTTTTTGCATCATAAAATAAATTAAATTATGATTTAAATGTTTATATTTACTATGCCATGGTATTTGGTATAGATTGTTTAAAAAACATAAACAATAGTTTTTTTTTTAATTTATTGTAAATTGTCTACATTTTTTCATCCTAACAACGTCCATTTTCTTGGCATACTAGCTGTATTTGAACTTCATGTAGTCACCATAAGCAAGCATGTAATGCTGATTTACATGGATCATTTTCTGCTTCTCTTTGTTTTTGAACTATAAAGTGAGTCCTCCTGGAGGCAAAGCAGACCAGATCCATACTAAGCCTGTTACAGAAGAAAGGGTTCAGTTGTTCATCTTCAACCATTACCACAGTGAAGCAAATAATCAGCTGAGATTAAGCCGCATGCCTAAATGTATTTGGCTCACTTCTGTTTTCCAACAGAGACAGATCAGTCAGCTCTGATTAGACATGCAAGTATCACACACAACTAAAATATATATGTCCCAGCAGGGAGCACATCCCATGGTTTTTATTGATTGTAGTTAGATGGATTAGTATGGGTTGGTTTCTGAGTTCTGCAACACAAGCTGTTGTGATTTGGTCTGACTTGTGCTGGTAAGAAAAAAAAGAGCAGCTTATTTATTGCTAGAACTCTTTAGTAATTTCATGCTACATAGATATGTAACAGATGTTGAAAAGTCGCAGTGAACCTGTGCTCCTCTACATCACCAGTCTATGCTTGACTCAGCATTATTAGTCATGCTGAGCTGTTACTATTTGATTTGTGTCCTGTACTGTTTTCCACAGTCTGGTAAGGCTACTTCAAAGTGTTGATTGAAATTATGATGTAATATCATCATTTGTATTGGCGGTTGCAAGAAGAAATGTTGACAACATTGCACTCATTTAATTCTTTAGTAATGTGTCAGTGTTATGGCATTATGTCACATTTACCTATTCACACAGCTTACTGTGAGGTTGTGTAGAAAACACACCTGCTCACACTGAGCTCTGTGAAGTCATAATGGCCTGTTCACATGGAAAGACTTGTAAGCTGATTTTTGCCCCAATGCTACTCTTCGGACAATTTTTAAAACGCCTCTGATTACTGTAATGTCTGTAAAGACAGTCCTATCAGAGGTTCCTGGTGTGTTAAGTCCACTCTGAGGGACCGCTCTGATCACAAATCAGGGAAATCCAACATGTTGGTTTGCCTTGACCCAACATCACAGTGTGTGGTGTCCCCCCGCCCCACCAAGGAGCAGCCTATGGACCGATGTGTAGCCAATCAGAGAGTGAGATGACAGACACAAGTTGCATTGTTGATTATAATAAAAATTAGGGCCATAAATTAACTAATTAATCGCAAATCTGAAATTTTTTTTTATCGCATTTAATCGCTTCTTTTGAGAAAAAAGAAATTACATGTTTGTCCATCCAAGAAATATGCCAAAATGTTTTTAAAAATCTTTTTATCAAGCTTTTATAATTTATGAAAAAATGCATTTAAATTGCATTTCAGTTCAAAACAGTTGAAAAACTAAATATCCCTGACTAAAACTGGACAGACCCTAAATACAGTACTTTATAAATCTATTTGTTTATTTTATGTACAATTTCAGAAGGGTATTGTTTTAAAATAATAATAAAAGATTTCCAACATGTGGAAACACTATGAGAGAATTATTTTTTGCAGTGTTCAAACTGACCCACGGTCTGCCTCGTTTTCAATGAGGGGTCCGGGTCAGGTCTCTATTGTTTAAAGACTAGTCTGGGAATGGGATCGCCTCGGTTCGGTACTGGCTTTTCTTTTCAGATAAGGGTAGGGTCTGGGTTTTACCGAGACGGACTGACATCTCCGCTCGGACCTCGGTGTCAGACCGGGACTAGACCCGTAACACTGAACTGAACCAAACCGTACGGCGAGGAAAGAGCAGGAATAAACCTAGAGGCTAGAGACCGTCCAGTTTCACGGCCGATTACTTTCCGTTTTCACGGTGGAAGGAGCGAAGAGTTGCGTTCCGCGACCAGGTGGACCGGTAAAGCGTGCGAACTGATGATGGGCGGGCTGAATCCATACGAATGATACGAGGGAGGATATTGACAGGGGCTGCGTCAAGGAGCTGTCTGTGCGTCTGAGTAGCAGGAAATCTGATGCTGACAAGTGCTCCGCCTTGCTTCAAACACAAGTTGCGTTATTGCATAATTTTTGTTTTACGCGTTTTGTCTTCCAAATTAATTAATCATAATTAACGCGTTAAATTCCCGGCCCTAATAAAAATGAAAGCTGTCATGTTTCTTCACTCTGAAGTTACGTCTGATCTCAAGATGTTCTGTGAGATTTCACGTCTGATCTGGGAATGCTGGTGGATGAAGTTGGTTTGTGTGTGATGTGTTGTGTTTGCCGTCTCGCTGCACACCACACACTGTAGGAGCAGTACAGTCAACATCCATGATTTTTTTTTATCACTATGTGTGGTCTCTTGTGATTTGAAATTGGCCAACAATTTGAAAATCCTCCTATGTGAACTGGCTCTAACAGTTCTTCACTTCTCACACATCACACATGTTTCACTGAGCTTACCAAGAGTTGTGTAAATAACCACTAAAGCAAACATCAATGACTGTGAAACAAGTCTATGAGTAATCATTAGGAACTGATTTTGTTGCCCTGCTGATGTTCTTTGTTCAGTGAAAGCCCACTCTGGGAAGTATCTACATGTTTATTTACATGTGCAAGTATTTACATGCCCCACCTGCAGTGGTCTTCCTGGGGTCTCCGTGCTCTGGGTGGCCTCCGGATGTCTGGGGCTCGGATCTTCTCCATTGGCCTCAGTGGCATCACACATGTATGGACTCAGGCTTCCCCAGAAACATAGACTTGGGCTGTGGTTGACACTGAACACACCTTGAATTAAAAGATAAACACCCAGGTAACATACAGTACTAGTCTTTACTGAAGATTAGCTTTGAGTCAAAAAACTGCTTTGAGGGAGCCTGCTTCCTGCTATCACTCATTTCCTCACCTTTCCTCCTCTTGCTGTCTGTGTCACCCGCTCTCCCCTCCGAGGAGGAGGGGGGATCGCGCAGCGCGGTGCTGACCGCGGCTTAAAGCCATACTCAGTAGCCAGGTAAACAAACGAGGTCTCGCTAGCTATTTTACAGAAACTCGGTCTCGGTGAACCCACCCCTCCCATCGGGTAAAATTCTTACGCCAGCCTCCCGCGGACATAGGACCACGGTTTGCAAAGGTGACAAAGCAGAGTCTAACTCCAGCCGCAGAAATGTTACGCCAGCTTTTCCTCTTTTCACCTCCAAACGTTTTTAGTTTTCTGCTAGCTGAAAAGGTGTTTTTTGGAGGGGACTCTGGTATTTTTATCTTAAAATGGAAGCGCCAACAGCCAGCTTTGTCCTACTTCTACTTTCACTTCCGGGATGTTCTGCCCCAAAATGTGTCCGGGCGGATTAATGCCAACCCAAGCAGTGAGGAAATGCGGCAGACAGACAGCTGGATTGTCCAATCCTATCGTTCGGTCCGAACGATAGGATTGGCTGAAGTTTTTAGAGAACTGCGGGACAACCACTTTATTGATTTCTTTCGTTTTTTGTTTTTTTTATCTCCACAATATATTTATGGCTATTCTATGTTGGAACGTTGTTAAGAGGCTTTAAAAAAAACGTTAAAAGCGACATTGTTTACCTGGCTACTGAGTATGCCTTTAAACACACACACACATACACACAGCGAGGGAGGGAGGGGGAAAAAACAGAGAGAGAGAGGGACTGGCCGTCACCGGTGGCAACCAGCCAGCCAGGTATATCGCCAAGTTGGCAACACTGCGTCTGCGTGCATTCCGCCATGTTGAATTTTCAACAAAAACAAAAGCTAGCAGTTGGGCGGACCGAAAGGCGTTACCATCTCAGCCAATACACGTTGTGATGTCAAACCATGCACAAATGCACATCCGCATTTTTAAGTTTCATTTCTTACAGATTCTGTTTTTACTTAATAACCAGGGAACAGAGTTTTCATGTTTGGCCTAACATGACAGGCTCAGGGGGGCCTATTAGAAACTATGAAAACCTGGAAAAAAATGGATTCTGACAAAGCCACCCCTTTAATATTTATTAACATTTACCAACAAACTGACAAAATGTGGACTCTACACTAAATATGTTTTAGTTCATCAATGATCCAGTGAATCACACTTATAGTTCTTAGTTTTAGTGGAGATTTTCTATTCACAACATACTGTTTGTGTTATGACCCACTTCTACCTTAAATTTCTAAACTGTTCAACAATGTAGGGCAGCACTTACAGCTCCAAACCACTCAGCCAGCCAAACAATGAAGCGCGGTAACACTGTGTAGTCGAGCAGTTTTCTATCAAAGCAGAATGATTTGTTCCAGCAGGTAGCAGAGCCTGCAGGGACTGAAACAGATGGAGATTCATGGAGAGGCAGCAGTTGCTCTAAAGCTACCAGAGCAGCTTTAGAGAGTCAAGGTGAGCAGACCAACTGTCAAACTAAAATATCTTTAGGCTGTTGTTAGGTGACATACAGAACAGTATGTGTGGCCATAGCTGTAAAGTAAATTTCTGTTGTTAGAAAAAAAAAGTATACTTTAAAATGTGTTTTAACTTACTTTAAAAAAAAACTTGAAGGCAACTACACTAAAAACTATTTAAATAATGTGACAGGAATTTAAAATGGTAAGAATTAATTTAAATTGGATGAAAAGCCAAGGATTAAAAGTGAAGATTTAAAATGAGGCACAGAGGAAGTTTGTCTGATGTGATGGGGAGGTTCAACAGTTTCTGTGCCATGAAGGCAAATGAATGATCACCTCTGTGCACTTTGTGGAACTACCTGAAGGTGATCATTGGCAGACCTTAATGTTCTGGCTGCACTAGATCCAGCAGGTATTGTGGATCCTGGCCATGTAATACTTTAATATAGAGATGCACGATACCGGTATCGGTTAAAGTTACCCGATACCAGGAACCAATAGGCTACCAGTGGCTTCACTGTCTGTGACTTGTGATTTCTTTTGTAGTTTCCTATATTGAACACTAGGGGGAGCTATTGAGCTAAAGAGGAACAGTGTGGGTTGAGAGCTGGAGATGGTGCCAAATAGTTCATTTTATTTGGTTAAAATGTGGAAAACTGCAATAATTTCACTGTGAAATCACAGAAAATTGTTATTTTTCACCTTATATTTTAGGTTTGTGATCATTTTTTAATATATTTTATTTTTTATCTAACTCAGTTCTTTGTTGTAAAAAGCAGAGAAGAAAAAATAAAACCTGTATTCCAATTTGTTGCATTTTTTTGTGTGGTAGAACTATTGGTATCGGTACTTGGGTCTAAACTCTACCCCCAATCCCCAACACCTTCAAAAAAATGCCACAAGCATTTTTAGCATTGAAAGAAAGTTGAAATTTATTTATTAAATGCAGCATGTTTAATCATGCTCAAATGACCAAAACACACATCTAATAAAATGATCACGATCACAACAATGCGCTCTCGCATTTAAAGTGCCTGTGACTCCATATTTAAATCACTTTATATTAAACAGGTGTAATCTTTGATGCCTCTAGATTAGCGTTGCACCATTATAACTCAAAATACGCTGTAATTATTTCCTAACGAGCAACTCAGAGATCAGAAGAATGCGCCGCCTTCCGGTTCTGCTGGGTTTCTCCTTATTTGGCAGCCTGGCACTTCTGCTGCAGTAGGGGGCAGTGCCGTCGCGTGAAAGAGAAATGAAACTGAAACTAAACACTACACGGTCTATGGGCAATGGCGGCGGCACTGCCTCGCTCCAGTTGTCGTGAACGTGCATGTGGGAGGAGAATTGACCATATAAGCAAGTCCGGATCACTATGACCTCATAGCGGGCTGGAGTGAAAAAAACTGTTTGAAACCTGGGTCTGAAATCTGGAAGAGCTTCTCACTGGCTGTACTAGGAGACAGATGGACGCCGTTTTTTGCTCTTTCTGGCAGGTTTAAGGTAAGAACTCAACGTTGCAACATGATAGATAAGTCAGAAAACACGGAAACCGATGTCATGGGCACTTTAAATTAATCTGAAACACGAACAAAGTTCTGTGCAAGCTTCCACTTTTAAGAGCAAAGAACATTGATGATAGGCTCAGGATCAGAGGCAGGAAGCAGATACATTGGTGAAATTGAAAAAATATTTTGAGCCACGTTGAACAAATTTTAAATTACTGTGGCGCTAACACAACCCCTTCATCTTAACACAGGTTATAGAAATAAAATTGGAATGCCAGTAATTTGAACTAAATTGGAATAAAGTTTCACAAAACATAAATAACAAATAGCATGGCTTAAGAACCGATAAAAAAAAACAGGATTCTCTGCAGTGAGATAATGAGAGAGGAGGGGTGGGGGTGAGAATTCCCAGTATATTTGTAGTAATAAAATCAATACCATTTGGCCAAATACTTACCCATATTAATGCGACAGGTGGGCCTGTACCTTGGCACAAAGCTTTCTGATGTTTGGCGCAACTGAAGACAGTTTAAGCCTCAAATCTTTCTCAACAGCATCCAGTCTTTGCCGATGTTTAGTCTTAAAGCTGCACTCTGGATTATTTCAGCAAGAGAGCAGTTTTTGAACCTAGCGTCCAAAGGCTCCTCCTCAAAACATCTCGACACGCGCGTCCGGTCGCGTGTGCGCGCGTGCACACAGCGTATATACTTCGGGCATAAGCTGTACAGCTCAATGTGTAGGGTTTAATCACTCACAGTTCACAATCTTATTCCAACACTACTACGAGGGTCTGATGAGCCCTCTGTCCCTGCTGCTTCTGATATTAGCTCTGTTAGCAGCGAGCTGCTGCTGGACTCGGCCCTGGATGAACTTTCTGACCAAAATAAACGCATAATCCTGTCAAGCCTTGCCATTCTGTGAGGTGAAAGGTTTAAAAATAAAAATAAATCCGTCTTTAGCTGGGGAATGGGTAGGTTTTTAGTAGAAATGAGCTGTGAGTCCTCAGTGAATGAGACTGTAAACAGAGAAACACACGGAGCGTCCTGTACAACAGCGCCCCCTACTCCCTACTGGTACAGGTTTGGTCGATGCGCATGCATGTTCAGAGAATGCAGAAATTTGACTTTCATTGGCTGAAAAATGTCGGCGGCAAGAAATAATGGAAAGGGGTCTCTAGGAGGAAGGAGGGTCTTCATCAGAATGACAGATGTGGAACTCAACCCATAGATCATAGTTTAGACCTGAAATATCATTTAAAACATTTAGAAATCTTTGATACATAGAAAAATAATCCAGAGAGCCGCTTTAATTGCTGTCAGAGCAGAGAAACCAGTCTCACATAAGTAGATAAGTTGTAGTGAAGGGCATCAAAACTCTCAAGGCCTGCTTTGCCAGGACTGTGTATGATGGCAGTCCAAAAATCCACAAGTGGCTTTCGTTTGAACTGCAACTGCAGAGCGCCATCAGATGACAGCTCGAACAGCTGTTGGGACCAGGAGGGAAACTTCAAATGGGTTGCAAATCCACGCTTGAAATGTTTCGATAGGTGTAAAGTATTTCCGTAGCTGCTCGGCGAGTTGGTTGAGGTGTTTGTTAGAAAAGCAGGCGTGGTGCAAGAAGGACGAGGCATCATTCAGTTAGATTTTCTCCAAACTCAGTTTCAGTCTTTATTTTCCATCCACAGGCAAACAGAACTTCTCCACTAACAAACCATCCAGCCCTTTATCATGACTCTCACACAGGAGGGCCACACCCCTTTTTACCACAGCTGCACTCAATGTGCAATTAAGACTCCAGCTTGTTCCAGCTGGCCTATCAGATCAGCCCTTTAGAAAAATCACTGGTTAACACAAAACAATATCACCACAGTGTACTTGGTCTGAAAAAGAAAATACAATGATGTTATAGATCATTCATCTAACAACCAAGGAAGACTTAGTGCTTCCTAACATTTCTCACATCCTCCCCCCTCTGGTTCACAAACATCAGGCAAACGAGAAAGATAATCAGCAATAAGGTTGTTCTTACCAGGACAATGCTGAATGTGAACTGGTATGGCTGGAGGGCTAGGCACCAACGTAGTATCCATGCATTCTGATGCTGCTTTGTGTGCATCCACTTCAAGGGTTTGTGATCAGTCTGGAGCACAAACTCTCCCCAGGAGATAATACCTCAGTGACTCAATGGCCCACTTTATAGCCAGTCCCTCCTTCTCTATTGTAGAGTACTTTGTCTCATGCTCAAACAGTTTTTTACTCAGAAACAGGATGGGTTTTTTTCTTCACCTGGCTCTCCTTGGGCCAACACAGCTCCAAGCCCAACACCGGAGGCATCCACCTGTACAACAAACTGTCTGGAAAAATCAGGGCTTTGTAATACAGGAGCTTGACAAATCCGCATCTTCAGTGCTTGGAAAGCATGTTCACAGTCGTCACTCCACATCACCCTGGAGGGGGACTTCCTTGTTAGCTCAGTCAGTGGGGCCGCCAGTGTAGAGAAATGAGGAATAAACCTCCGGTACCACCCAACCAATCCTAAAAAGGACCTGACTTGCTTTTTGGTGGTGGGTCTGGGAATCACCTGTATGGCTTTGACTTTTTCAACCTGTGGCTTTATTCGCACATGGCCAACAAGGTACCCAAGGTACTTTACCTCTTCTTGTCCCCACAAACACTTGGTCGAGTTCAAAGTCAGACCAGCCCTCTGGATTCTCGTCAAGACGATTTTCAGGTGTGTTAAATGGTCTTCCCAGGTTTCGCTGTAAATTACAACATCGTCCAGGTAGGCAGCTGCAAACTTTGAACAGTTATCAAGAACAATGTCCATCAATCGTTGAAAAGTAGCTGGTGCCCCATGGAGACCAAAAGGCAAAACTGTGTATTGGAACAAACCCATTCCTGGAATCTGGAATGCTGTATATTCCTTACAGGAGGGTTCAAGGGGTACTTGCCAGTAGCCTTTGCACAAGTCCAGGGCGGTTATATACTTGGCCTTTCCCAATCTCTCCAGCAACTCATCAATGCGTGGCATGGGATATGCGTCAAAACAGGAAATGCCGTTTAGTTTTCTCATATCTGAACAAAATCTGGGTTGAATGGAGTTCTTCTTAGGAACCAGCACAATGGGGTTTGACCACTCACTTTTAGACGGCTCAATCACACCCATTTTTAGCATTGTTTGGACCTCCTTCTGCAGTGGTTCCATCAGTCGCTCTGGTATCCTATAAGGCTTAAGACGGACAGGGTTTGTGTCGAGCCGTGGACTGCGGGTCTCCGCCTCCTCGGTTCTGGGTCCGTGAATCCCTCGCGGTCCGACCCGACCTCCTCGGGACCCAGAACCGAGGAGGCGGAGACCTGCGGTGATGAATGAATCCCTCGCGGTCCGCGGCTAGACCGGGCAGGGTCCAGCTGCTGATCACGAGGGACCACTCACTGATCCAGACCTTAGGAGCCGGGTCCAGCGTTACAGGACGGATTGTTTTTACTTCTCACTTTAGAAATAATAACATAATGCACTCCAGGGTGTGTTTTGCTTGTCACAAGCAGTGATCAGTGGTCTGTGTTTTAACGCCACAGCTCCGCCCTAACCGTACCCGCTCTATGGACCCCCAGCTCAAGAGGACCATTCATGGTCCGGTACGGATCGGTTGTATGGACCGGTTTTACAATGGAAACAGACAAAATAGCAATCCAACCCGAACCAAACCGTACCGACCCCTGCCATGGAAACATGACTCAAAGCATTCTTCACACACTTATAATGGTTCAACTACTTGATTATATTTTACCATTAGCAACTTGTTACATTTATTAAGAATTAATTAATTAATTAATCCTAAGCAAAGATGTTAACACTGTGATCTCTTTAATAAAATATTTAAACTTCTGTTAGTCATGAAAAAATCCTCCTCATCACCCAAGTGAACGTCATCTTCCCCCAAGAACTCGTGAGGCGTAGGGAAACACAGATGTGTTCCCACTCACACAGCTTGCCCAGGACCGTAGCTTCTTCTTCATAGCTTCGATTTTATCTTGAGTGTTGAACACGGTAACACTGACTCTGTGCAGATTTAGATTCAGTTCATACAGAGCAGAAAATATGTCTGCCAGATAGGCAAGCCTCTTCAGAAAGTCTTCGTCATGCAGACTGGAAGCCAAATGAAACGGATTGTCCTCAAAAAACTGCTGAAGCTTGTGTCACAGTTCAAAAAGCTATGTTAAGATTTTGCCACGGGACAGCCAATGCACTTCAGTGTGCAGCAGCAGTGCTTTGTGTTCGCTGCCCGTCTCATTGCATAACAGTGTGAACAGTCTTGAATTTAGCGGGCAGGCTTTAATAAAGTTCACCAGTTCACAGCATCATTCAGGACTGCAAGAAGATCAGCTGGCATGTTTTTGGCTGCCAAGGCTTCCCTGTGAACACTGCAGTGTAACCACTGAATAGTTGGACATACTTTCCTGATATGAGCTATAAGCCCTGTGTGCTTCCCCGTCAGTGCAAATGCCCATGTAACCCAGGTTATAGAAGTGATTACAATAAAATAAATCTATTTGAAATATGATTAAAGAGAAGAAAATGTGCACAGCTTTATATCAAACAAGTTAAAGGTCCCATATTATGCAAAATTCACTTTCTAAAGGTCTTTTCACAGTCATATCTGTCTCTAAAACTGTATGAAACCCAAAATTGTGAAAATTTCACCATTCTCACTAAGTTATTCTCCTTTTTGTAAATTGTGTTTTGGGCCCATGCTGAAATGGTCAGTTTATGTTGACGTCAACAGGGGAAATACCACTCCTCTGTAGAGGAGAGAGCTAATAACAAACACCTTTGGCTACCTGAGCCCCTCCTCCGCTGTTTAAAAACACGGGTGCACGCATTCCAGCAAAGCATGGCAACACTACGAGCAGAGCAGCTGCTCCTTACATGGCTGCTTCAACAAGCACAAAAGTATTTTTTACTACCTTCACCTGAGTCCTTGAAGACAAAATGGATGAATTTTATTTTTGTTGGCAATATACCCACAAAACCTCCAAAAGTGTGGGCCAGGCATTTCAAAGAGGACTGTTTTTTCACAACATGGGAGCATAAAAATGTAGGCTTAGCTAAATAGCTGAAACATAAAGGATGGATCAACTCCAACTGGTCGTGACACAACTGTAAAGGTATGCTGGAAGTGATTTGATGGGTTTGTTTGCAGTGTAGGACTGTCTGCTGGATGGATAGCTGATAAACATGTTAGCTCTGCAGCTAACGTAGCTCTGACTGCTGATAGCTCACAATGGTGCATCTCAAGTATTCTGAGTCATATGAAGTAGTTCTGTTATGTGTTTTTTGTGTTACTTTACTCTGTGTAACAGCAGGTTTTACAACTTGTCAGTGTTTTTTGTTCGATCATTGAGTGCATTATGTCCTCAATGCATTCTAGGGCCTGCAGCTAGATCCTATTGGATGATTTGGTGTCATAGAAGCTGCTTTCATAAAACAATGCCGGCAATTTGTCGCGAACCTGAGTCGGCATCTGGGAGCCTTTGGTCATTCATAAGCGGTCAGATCGTGCCGGTAATGTTGCGCAATCATGTGTGTTTCACAAAAGATTTATTGGTGGCGGTATAAAGGAGGTATGGGGGCGGTCTTCGCGCTGTTGACGCAGAGGGTACAGAGACGTGAGACGGAAGCGCTCGTATTAACAGACAGGCAACTTCTGCTTCAGCCAGAAGCTCCCGGATCTCGTCGTCGCTCCAGTTTGCCGTCTCAGCTGAGTGTTTACAAATGTGCAACAGCTTTCCCATGTTTACCTGATTTTTAAATACTTTCTCTGGTCGGGGGTCGGCTCACTTTTGCCATGTTATTAGTGACACCTCCCTCTGTTGCGCCAAGGCATAATCTTCATTAACAAGTCTGACGTTGCGGTAATATTACTACCAAGCGTGGCGGCATGAATGCCGCAAAATTCCCGCATCACCTTGCCGCCACGGCGCTTTCATAAGACACACCATGGCGCTGATTTGCCGGCACGGTGTGTCTTATGAAAGCGGCTATAGTAATGTTTTAAAAACATGAGCCCGTTATCATCACGTTTTGAAAAGCTCATTATTGACTTTATACTCAGCACTGTTTTTAATCAACTCAGGGCTGGGACGTTAATTATGATTAATTAATTATGAAAGAAATAACGCGTTAAAAAACTTAATGCAATTTGTGTTTGAAGCATGGCGGAGCACTTGTGTTCAGGTGTTACTAGATGATGGTGATGTGTTCAGGTGTTACTAGATGATGGTGATGATGTGTTCAGGTGGTGATGATGTGTTCAGGTGTTACTAGATGATGGTGATGATGTGGTGTTCAGGTGTTACTAGATGATGGTGATGATGTGGTGTTCAGGTGCTACTAGATGATGGTGATGATGTGGTGTTCAGGTGTTACTAGATGATGGTGATGATGTGTTCAGGTGGTGATGATGTGTTCAGGTGTTACTAGATGATGGTGATGTGTTCAGGTGTTACTAGATGATGGTGATGATGTGTTCAGGTGTTACTAGATGATGGTGATGTGTTCAGGTGTTACTAGATGATGGTGATGTGTTCAGGTGTTACTAGATGATGGTGATGTGTTCAGGTGTTACTAGATGATGGTGGTGTTGTGTTCAGGTGTTACTAGATGATGGTGATGTGTTCAGGTGTTGCTAGATGATGGTGATGATGTGTTCAGGTGGTGCTGATGTGTTCAGGTGTTACTAGATGATGGTGATGATGTGTTCAGGTGTTACTAGATGATGGTGATGATGTGTTCAGGTGTTGGTGATGTGTTCAGGTGTTACTAGATGATGGTGATGATGTGTTCAGGTGTTACTAGATGATGGTGATGTGTTCAGGTGTTACTAGATGATGATGATGTGTTCAGGTGTTACTAGATGATGGTGATGTGTTCAGGTGTTACTAGATGATGGTGATGATGTGTTCATGTGTTTCTAGATGATGGTGATGATGTGTTCAGGTGGTGATGATGTGTTCAGGTGTTACTAGATGATGGTGATGATGTGTTCAGGTGTTACTAGATGATGATGGTGATGTGTTCAGGTGTTACTAGATGATGGTGATGATGTGTTCAGGTGTTACTAGATGATGGTGATGTGTTCAGGTGTTACTAGATGATGGTTATGTGTTCAGGTGTTACTAGATGATGGTGATGATGTGTTCAGGTGTTACTAGATGATGGTGATGATGTGTTCAGGTGTTACTAGATGATGGTGATGATGTGTTCAGGTGTTACTAGATGATGGTGATGATGTGGTGTTCAGGTGTTACTAGATGATGGTGATGTGTTCAGGTGTTACTAGATGATGGTGATGTGTTCAGGTGTTACTAGATGATGGTGATGATGTGTTCAGGTGTTACTAGATGATGGTGATGATGTGGTGTTCAGGTGTTACTAGATGATGGTGATGATGTGTTCAGGTGTTACTAGATGATGGTGATGTGTTCAGGTGTTACTAGATGATGGTGATGTGTTCAGGTGTTACTAGATGATGGTGATGATGTGGTGTTCAGGTGTTAGTAGATGATGTTGATGATGTGTTGAGGTGTTACTAGATGATGGTGATGATGTGGTGTTCAGGTGTTACTAGATGATGGTGATGTTTTCAGGTGTTACTAGATGATGGTGATGATGTGTTCAGGTGTTACTAGATGATGGTGATGATGTGTTCAGGTGTTACTAGATGATGGTGATGTGTTCAGGTGTTACTAGATGATGGTGATGTGTTCAGGTGTTACTAGATGATGGTGATGATGTGTTCAGGTGTTACTAGATGATGATGGTGATGTGTTCAGGTGTTACTAGATGATGGTGATGTTTTGAGGTGTTACTAGATGATGGTGATGATGTGTTCAGGTGTTACTAGATGATGATGGTGATGTGTTCAGGTGTTACTAGATGATGGTGATGATGTGTTCAGGTGTTACTAGATGATGGTGATGATGTGTTCAGGTGTTACTAGATGATGATGGTGATGTGTTCAGGTGTTACTAGATGATGGTGATGATGTGTTCAGGTGTTACTAGATGATGGTGATGATGTGGTGTTCAGGTGTTACTAGATGATGATGGTGATGTGTTCAGGTGTTACTAGATGATGGTGATGTGTTCAGGTGTTACTAGATGATGGTGATGTTTTCAGGTGTTACTAGATGATGGTGATGATGTGTTCAGGTGTTACTAGATGATGATGGTGATGTGTTCAGGTGTTACTAGATGATGGTGATGATGTGTTCAGGTGTTACTAGATGATGGTGATGATGTGTTCAGGTGTTACTAGATGATGATGGTGATGTGTTCAGGTGTTACTAGATGATGGTGATGATGTGTTCAGGTGTTACTAGATGATGGTGATGTGTTCAGGTGTTACTAGATGATGGTGATGTGTTCAGGTGTTACTAGATGATGGTGATGTGTTCAGGTGTTACTAGATGATGGTGATGATGTGTTCAGGTGTTACTAGATGATGGTGATGATGTGGTGTTCAGGTGTTACTAGATGATGGTGATGATGTGGTGTTCAGGTGTTACTAGATGATGGTGATGATGTGTTCAGGTGTTACTAGATGATGATGGTGATGTGTTCAGGTGTTACTAGATGATGGTGATGTGTTCAGGTGTTACTAGATGATGGTGATGTGTTCAGGTGTTACTAGATGATGGTGATGTTTTCAGGTGTTACTAGATGATGGTGATGTGTTCAGGTGTTACTAGATGATGGTGATGATGTGGTGTTCAGGTGTTACTAGATGATGATGGTGATGTGTTCAGGTGTTACTAGATGATGGTGATGATGTGTTCAGGTGTTACTAGATGATGGTGATGATGTGTTCAGGTGTTACTAGATGATGGTGATGATGTGTTCAGGTGTTACTAGATGATGGTGATGTGTTCAGGTGTTACTAGATGATGGTGATGTGTTCAGGTGTTACTAGATGATGGTGATGATGTGTTCAGGTATGATGATGTGTTCAGGTGTTACTAGATGATGGTGATGTGTTCAGGTGTTACTAGATGATGGTGATGTGTTCAGGTGTTACTAGATGATGGTGATGTTTTCAGGTGTTACTAGATGATGGTGATGATGTGTTCAGGTGTTACTAGATGATGATGGTGATGTGTTCAGGTGTTACTAGATGATGGTGATGATGTGTTCAGGTGTTACTAGATGATGATGGTGATGTGTTCAGGTGTTACTAGATGATGGTGATGATGTGTTCAGGTGTTACTAGATGATGGTGATGATGTGGTGTTCAGGTGTTACTAGATGATGGTGATGATGTGGTGTTCAGGTGTTACTAGATGATGATGGTGATGTGTTCAGGTGTTACTAGATGATGGTGATGATGTGTTCAGGTGTTACTAGATGATGGTGATGATGTGTTCAGGTGGTGATGATGTGTTCAGGTGTTACTAGATGATGGTGATGTGTTCAGGTGTTACTAGATGATGGTGATGATGTGTTCAGGTGTTACTAGATGATGGTGATGATGTGGTGTTCAGGTGTTACTAGATGATGATGGTGATGTGTTCAGGTGTTACTAGATGATGGTGATGATGTGTTCAGGTGTTACTAGATGATGGTGATGTGTTCAGGTGTTACTAGATGATGGTGATGTGTTCAGGTGTTACTAGATGATGGTGATGATGTGTTCAGGTGTTACTAGATGATGATGGTGATGTGTTCAGGTGTTACTAGATGATGGTGATGTGTTCAGGTGTTACTAGATGATGGTGATGATGTGTTCAGGTGTTACTAGATGATGGTGATGATGTGTTCAGGTGTTAGTAGATGATGGTGATGTGTTCAGGTGTTACTAGATGATGGTGATGTGTTCAGGTGTTACTAGATGATGGTGATGATGTGTTCAGGTGTTACTAGATGATGGTGATGATGTGTTCAGGTGTTACTAGATGATGGTGATGATGTGGTGTTCAGGTGTTACTAGATGATGATGGTGATGTGTTCAGGTGTTACTAGATGATGGTGATGTGTTCAGGTGTTACTAGATGATGGTGATGTGTTCAGGTGTTACTAGATGATGGTGATGATGTGTTCAGGTGTTACTAGTGATGATGGTGATGTGTTCAGGTGTTACTAGATGATGGTGATGTGTTCAGGTGTTACTAGATGATGGTGATGTGTTCAGGTGTTACTAGATGATGGTGATGTGTTCAGGTGTTACTAGATGATGGTGATGATGTGTTCAGGTCTTACTAGATGATGGTGATGTGTTCAGGTGTTACTAGATGATGGTGATGTGTTCAGGTGTTACTAGATGATGGTGATGATGTGTTCAGGTGTTACTAGATGATGGTGATGATGTGGTGTTCAGGTGCTACTAGATGATGGTGATGATGTGGTGTTCAGGTGCTACTAGATGATGGTGATGATGTGGTGTTCAGGTGTTACTAGATGATGGTGATGATGTGTCAGGTGTTACTAGATGATGATGATGTGTTCAGGTGTTACTAGATGATGATGGTGATGTGTTCAGGTGTTACTAGATGATGGTGATGATGTGTTCAGGTGTTACTAGATGATGGTGATGATGTGTTCAGGTGTTACTAGATGATGGTGATGTGTTCAGGTGTTACTAGATGATGGTGATGTGTTCAGGTGTTACTAGATGATGGTGATGATGTGTTCAGGTGTTACTAGATGATGGTGATGATGTGGTGTTCAGGTGTTACTAGATGATGGTGATGATGTGGTGTTCAGGTGTTACTAGATGATGATGGTGATGTGTTCAGGTGTTACTAGATGATGGTGATGATGTGTTCAGGTGTTACTAGATGATGGTGATGATGTGTTCAGGTGTTACTAGATGATGGTGATGATGTGGTGTTCAGGTGTTACTAGATGATGGTGATGATGTGGTGTTCAGGTGTTACTAGATGATGGTGATGTGTTCAGGTGTTACTAGATGATGGTGATGTGTTCAGGTGTTACTAGATGATGATGGTGATGTGTTCAGGTGTTACTAGATGATGGTGATGATGTGTTCAGGTGTTACTAGATGATGGTGATGATGTGGTGTTCAGGTGTTACTAGATGATGGTGATGATGTGGTGTTCAGGTGTTACTAGATGATGATGGTGATGTGTTCAGGTGTTACTAGATGATGGTGATGTGTTCAGGTGTTACTAGATGATGGTGATGTGTTCAGGTGTTACTAGATGATGGTGATGTGTTCAGGTGTTACTAGATGATGGTGATGTGTTCAGGTGTTACTAGATGGTGATGATGTGTTCAGGTGTTACTAGATGATGATGGTGATGTGTTCAGGTGTTACTAGATGATGGTGATGATGTGTTCAGGTGTTACTAGATGATGATGGTGATGTGTTCAGGTGTTACTAGATGATGGTGATGTGTTCAGGTGTTACTAGATGATGGTGATGTGTTCAGGTGTTACTAGATGATGGTGATGATGTGTTCAGGTGTTACTAGATGATGGTGATGATGTGTTCAGGTGTTACTAGATGATGATGGTGATGTGTTCAGGTGTTACTAGATGATGGTGATGATGTGTTCAGGTGTTACTAGATGATGATGGTGATGTGTTCAGGTGTTACTAGATGATGGTGATGTGTTCAGGTGTTACTAGATGATGGTTATGTGTTCAGGTGTTACTAGATGATGGTGATGATGTGTTCAGGTGTTACTAGATGATGATGGTGATGTGTTCAGGTGTTACTAGATGATGGTGATGTGTTCAGGTGTTACTAGATGATGGTGATGTGTTCAGGTGTTACTAGATGATGGTGATGTGTTCAGGTGTTACTAGATGATGGTGATGTGTTCAGGTGTTACTAGATGATGGTGATGTGTTCAGGTGTTACTAGATCAGGGGTGGCCAACCCACAGCTCTCGAGCGGCAAGCGGCTATCTGAACGACTCATCCCAAACAATTATTAAATTATTCTGCCAAATGGGTGGCTTCGCACACGCACACACGGAAACGTTTAACCGATGAGCATCAAATATCCACGCCTGATACTTGCCTCATAGAAAATATTATGTTCAGCCTGCATTTAAATAATAGTTCAATGGTAAATGGCGTGTACTTGTATAGCGCTTTCTAAGTCTTAGAACTCCCAAAGCGCTTCACACTACTTTAGACACATTCACACACATTCACATAATGAGGTGAAACGACTGAAAACAGTTCACCTGCTGTTGACTGAAACAAATTCTGGTCCTGGTCCCTGTGGAATAAAAGATTCATCCCACAAGCTGTGAGGATACTAAACTCCTGACTGGCTACTGTTCCCACTTCATGTAACCAAACAGACAGTGCTACCACCTAACACCTTCAGCCATCTTCTCTCTGAAAATCACATTTTCTGTGATCATATACATCCTGTGTCCTCACCTTTCCCCTGGCGTGATCGATCCCATGGAAACATCTTTTTGTTTTTATGTAAAATACTCGGTGTGTGTGTGTGTACCACAGTAATAATACTAAAATTGATTTGATTTGTCTGACAAAATCACTTTAAAAATTAGTTTAATAATTCCCAAATAAATAAAGAAATTGTAAAGTTTAGAAAGTGGCGCTTTTCAATATGAAAGCTAAAAAGCCATCAGTATTTAGAGACTCTTTTAAAGCTCTCAAAAACAACGTGAGTAGAAATGTCAGAGGAATGCACACTGTGAAAGTGTTTGAAGAGGAGGAGGGTCAGATTGGGCCTGGCTTTAGATACGTGAGCTGTGATGGACAGGAGAAGAAAGTACAAAAACAAGTTGGATTCACAGGATTTACAAACGCTGAATAGTTGCTCATTCACTTTCTGGAGCTCATGTTTATTTATCCTGTCTTTCAGGTTTTGTTCAGGCAGTTTAAGTTCACTCAGGTTATGTTTTCTAATGGAGGAAAAACACTGCTATACATTGACTGATATGCAAGTTACATTCACTAAAAGGAAAAGAAGTACCTCGTGAATCTCTTTTAGAAACACAAACACGTGCAGAGCAGTGAGAATGGCTAATATGACATCTTTCAAGAGGGGGCAAGAGGTTGAATCGTTGCTCTTTCCTATCAATCAGCCCTTGAATTCAGCAGCACCATTTTTTTCACATGACAGCATCTGTCAGTTTAATAAAAACAACATTTGATTTGACCTGTTCCCTTCATTTTCCTCCATAACATCACTGCAGCCCATTCAGTGACCAATGATGGTAATGACAGCAAAAACAGCCACACACAAGATTTGACATATGCCTGCTACAGCAAGCATCACAGCCAGGCTGGGCTTGTTCACGGTCTTAATCAATGGGAGGTACAGTCTGTGACACAAGCCATAATGGCAGCAGCAGAACCACAGACTGTAACAAATCCCAGTTCATCTCATTATCACAGACGCATGAGAGGAACCATATTACCATTTCTGCCAGATCTGTCACTGTGAGTGTTCAGAAATATGAAACAGATTTATATGCATCAACATCTGGAACTGCATTAATATTCAGAATTTAATCAACTGAGCCAATACATGAGTCTGTAGATAGTGGTAAATGCCTCAAAGACCATCTCTGTTATAGGTTGTAGAAGGGTTCTGTTTATTCCAAGGCTTTCATAGAACAAAGCACTGCAGAAAGCATGATGTTCAAACACATATGGCATTATTACAACTTGAGCCTCTTTCTGTTAGAAGGGTGTACAGTTAGGTAGAAATTTATCAAGAAATTTTGAAGGGCATCAATGCAACTGTCACCAAAAATCCCATCATCCACAACACGCCTGTGTTTAGTATAAACCTTCTAAAAATATAAAAATGACCAAGTTCAAAAGAAATTATGAGAAAAAAGTTTTCTCTCAAAACTCTGTTTTGATGTGGATGGTACCCTATCTATTCAAAATCAAAATTTCAACACTAAATGTGTAAAAATTATAGTTGTCAAAATTAAAGCTTTTTTAATGCATTAACGCGAAGCCCCCTTTAATAGCGTTAATTTATTTAACATGCGATTAACGCAGGCTTCCGTTGTTTTGCTTTAAGCACGCATAAGTCTATTGTCCCCCCTGGCACTCCATAGTCTGTGACATATATAATGAAATAAGAATGTTAAAGCTAACTCGGCAGAATGCTAGGTACAGCATGGAAAGCAAAAAAAGGTTGTTTGAACGTAAAGTTTAGCTTTAAAACTCTAACAGGTGGAACAACTGATAAGATAAAAGTCATTTCTGTTTACTGTCAATGTGAACTGAACTATCACCGTAGTTTGTCAACACTCAAATGCCGACTGCTGGCGAAGCATGCAGCTGATACAAAGAGCCCTCCTCCCCCTCACTGAAACTAGAAAGGTTTCAGGAGAGACGCCTGGACAGTTCAACAGCTAGTAAACTTTTAACAGCTATAGCTAAATGGGTGGCTACCAGTAGTGGGCCATCAGGGCCTTCTCTACTGGCCTAAACTTACTCAGAAAAGTAAATGTATTTTTCTTTTGGTTAATATTATTAATTAAAAATGTTCTCCCTGGTTGGTTCTCTTTATATCCACTTGATTGGGCCACTTCCATTGTTAAGATACCAAGGTAGGGTGTTTGCTGGGTCTGCCACTGGGGGTTCTACGCCCAAGTGCTTCTATTGGGCCTTCAGAATAAACAGAGCAGGCCGCTTTCAGTGAACAGAGACGATCAGTTGCGCTAGCCAATCAGCTCTCGAGTCAGCGTGGCTGAAGCCAGCTAGCTTGGCTCATGCAAAAGTTGACATGATTGGATAAGGACTCATTTTGGCCCAAAAGCAGTGATATCTGAAATAAACTCGGAGATTTGTTAGCTACCGACAGCAAGGCCGCCTTAATGCACGGGCAAACCGGGGCAGTGGCCAGGGGCCTACGATATCTAGGGGCCTATCATTTCAGGTGAAACAAAAAGAAAAAACCCATTGTTTTACAATTTGTCAGGTTTTCTGTCAATCAGCTCGTTTAAGGCTGCTGATTGGTCCGAATTACAAGTGACCTACATCCCCCACGTGATCCGCAAATGCCCATTGGACCATGAGCTCATCAGTCAAACAATTCAGATGATTTTGGAGCGTGCTCCTCAAGACGTAAAGAAACGTGGAAAAATGTCGGGAAAGAAATTTTAGAGCGATGCTCAGAAATGATATTTGCTCCATGAGACATTACAGAACATACCTAAGCTTACAGAATTGTTTAATCAGCCAATAAAAAGTTGGACAGAGTTCGTTCACGCACGCACCGGGCGGAGCCGCAGAGATGAAGCAGCGCCTGTCGGCCGCTCAGCAGGGAACCGCTGCCGGGGAGGAGGAGGAGAGGACAGGTGCTCTGAGTACTTGGAGCAGCAGAGAAGGTAGAAGATATTTATAATAATGATTCCTTCTGCTGGGGTGGGGGCATCGTCACTGTAACAATACGATCTTTCTGGGCAAAAGTTGGACCAGAACCGTGTTGTAACACGAGAGAGAGAGAGAGAGAGAGAGAGAGAGAGGGAGGGAGGGAGGGAGAGAAAGAGATTGAGAGAGAGAGGTTCTGAAGTCTGAGTCTGGTTCTGGGGTCTGGTTCTGGAGTCTTGGTCTGGAGTCTGATTCTGGGGTCTGGTTCTGGAGTCTGGGTCTTGTTCTGGAGTCTGGGTCTGGAGTCTGGATCTGGGGTCTGGTTCTGGAGTCTGGATCTGGAGTCTGGATCTGGAGTCTGGGTCTGAAGTCTGGGTCTGAAGTCTGGTTCTGGAGTCTGGATCTGGAGTCTGGTTCTGGAGTCTGGGTCTGTAGTTTGGTTCTGGAGTCTGGGTCTGTAGTCTGGTTCTGGGGTCTGGTTCTGGGGTCTGGTTCTGGAGTCTGGTTCTGGGGTCTGGTTCTGGAGTCTGGTTCTGGAGTCTGGTTCTGGAGTCTGGTTCTGGGGTCTGGAGTCTGGGTCTGGAGTCTGGTTCTGGAGTCTGGATCTGGAGTCTGGTTCTGGGGTCTGGTTCTGGAGTCTGGTTCTGGGGTCTGGTTCTGGGGTCTGGTTCTGGGGTCTGGTTCTGGGGTCTGGATCTGGGGTCTGGTTCTGGAGTCTGGTTCTGGAGTCTGGTTCTGGAGTCTGGGTCTGAAGTCTGGTTCTGGAGTCTGGTTCTAGAGTCTGGTTCTGGAGTCTGGTTCTGGAGTCTGGTTCTAGAGTCTGGTTCTGGAGTCTGGTTCTGAAGTCTGGTTCTAGAGTCTGGGTCTGGAGTCTGGATATGGAGTCTGGTTCTGGAGTCACATATATACATATACACATTTTTATATATATATATATATATATATATATATATATATATATATATATATATATATATATATATATATGTGTTTTTAAGCATGTGTAGTATATGTATTGACATTGTTTATAAGGCAGAGTGCAGTAAGAGGAAGTTTTCGGGCCCTGGGGGGCCTACTGAGCCTTCCAGCCCCGGGCCTATCAGCTAGTTAAGGTGGCCCTGACCGACAGCTATGAGTGCATTTTTTTAACCCAGGATGGCTGAAGGAGGAGAAGGGATCCTGTCCCAGCAGGGAAAAACTGTTTATCCGTCAATTTCAGAAAAGGAACTATGAACTTTACCGTGGATAACCGCTTCAGAGAGACGCTGGGATTATAAAGCTGGTATTGATGAATTTGGTGTTTGGAGCAATGATGTGGAGGATATTCGTGTTGGTGAGTGCAAGCATTTTATTTGTGTTTTTATTGTGTTTTTGTCATTTTATTTCATTAGTAATCAATCACCTGCAGCGTGTCACTGAGCTGAATCGTATGAGCTGTACATCAGCACTAGTGGTCAGGCTGAGCATGATACCATGGCGTAACAGACCCGGTTCGGTTCAGTTCGGTTCTGATCTGCCCAGAGATGTTTGTTAATCTGGTTAATACGCATAGTTGATCTTGTGTTGTTTTTTGCAGAACTTGACATAAGGGAAGCAGGAACTTTTGTTCCTGCCATACATCTTCAAGGAGAAACTGGATCTCTTTGTCATACTTGGTGAAGTATGTGTATTAAATTATTTTTAAAATGGTAGCTATTTATCTTTATGTGTTAATATGCTAAACTATTGCTTTCCTCAATTTTTTCTCTTGATTTTTAAGGTTCATCCTAAAACCCCCTATCCAACTATTCAGATACTCCATGAAGACTGGAAACCAGTTTTTTCCAAAAGAGCTCCAAATGTTGTGAACCTGGACAGCAGTGAAGTGTGCAGAACCTCATCTATTTTTGAAGGAATCCTCTCTTCTTTCTGCATGTATTTTGTCTTCAACCTTGCATATCCGAGACATCTGAAGAACACGTTGATCTTTCTCCAAAAGTACATTGTAAAAATAGTTGATAACCAGCCTCTGCCAATCACAGTCACCAGACAAGTAAATCTTCTCTATTGATCGCCATGCCTCAGCCATACCAATGCTCCAAATGTGGCAGAAGAACATTTACCTTGACAAAGCTCCTCCAGCACATAGAACTCATTCATTCTCATGATGCTAACTTAAATATAACATGTGGACTCAGTGACTGCCTTTCTTCCTTCAAGAAATGAGTCTTTCAGATGACGTGTGTACAGGAAACAAAGAGAACAGGTGTTAGGTACTCACAATGACTCAAAAGAAAATAAACATGAATAGTGTATGCACACTCAGATGAATCCACCACTGCTGAAAGTGAAACGTTTATTGAATCCCCTCCATCCTGGGATGAACTTATGATGGACTTTAGGGACAATCTTTTTAAATTCATCCTCAAGTGCAGAGAGAAAATTTTATTACCAGTCTCAGTTCAGGAAGAAATTGTTGAAATGTTAATTTTCTGATGTGTTTTTTCAAGAACTATGATGCTTTTATAGCATACCATTTAGAGAAAATGGGTATTGACGTGTCTGTGTGCCCAGACCTAAAAAATGTCTAATGAATTTTTTGAGAAAGCATCAACAGCAATTCGATCTCCTTATTTGATAAAAGAACATTGCAAATCAAAGCTTAATATGACAGAGCCTGTTCATTACAAATTAAGAGACTCTGTTGGCCATACAGCCGGTTCCTATTCCTATGTACCAATTGAAAAGGTGCTAAAAAATTATCTTTCTCATGAAGACATACAAGATCAAATTTTCTCCAAGCGCAATTTGGAAACGGATGATGAATTTCTAGCAGATTACACTGATGGAAACATTTTCAAACATCTCTTTTTTAAAGATGATCCAAATGCACTGCGGTTTCATTTTTATGAGGATGAATTTGAAGTACTTAATCCCCTGGGATCAAAAAGAGCAAAACACAAACTTTGTGCATTTTATTACATCGTGGGAAATTTGGACAAAAGTTACATTTCTCAGCAGAGACACATTCATCTAGCGTTATTGGTACGCTATTCTTTTCTTAAAATGTGTGGTTGGCATGCTGTCTTAAAACCTTTGCTTGATGATTTAGAAAAACTCTGTACTGATGGCTTTACTCTTTACATTGATGAAGCAGAGCACACTGGTCATGCTGCTCTTGCAACTTTATCTTGTGATGATTTATCAGCTCACATGATTGGTGGTTTTACCTTGTCATTTAATACTGGAAGAATTTTTCGGTACTGCATGGCTTCTTATGAAGATATGAAACAATCCTTCGAGGAAAAAAGCTTTGTTTTAAGTACATCAGAGGTTCACCAGTATCATATTGCACGAATCCAAGCAATTCTTGATAAAACTACTTATGGTGTTAATAGCGCATGTCCTTTTGAAAATTTTAGTTATTTTCAATGTTACAAAAGCTTTTCCACCTGATTTAATGCATGATTTGTTGGAAGGTGTTGTTCCACTAGTTATGAAACTAGTGGTTTGCAAAGCCCACTCTGAGAAACATATAACAATAAGAGAATGAAGAATTGCAAAAAATACACATTGGTCAGAACGACAAAACAAACAAACCTCAACAGCTATCAGAGAGACTTCACACTGTTGGTATTGTTGGATCAACATCTCAAAAGTGGTGCCTGTTCAGGTTGCTGCCATTTCTGATGGCAGATCGTGTGCCACCTATTTGTGGCATGTTTTCCTTTTACGTCGTGAGATAACAGATTGTAATGGCTAAAAAGATGAGAAAAGAGAACATTTACTGTTGAATTTGCTTGATGAGTTCCTCACAGAACTAAAAAGTGTATTTGGGGATGTAACTACACCCAAGTGTCAATATTCAATCGACTATGCAAGACTGATTGAAATGTTTGGCCCTCTGCGTTCATTATGGTGTATGAGATTTGAAAGTAAACCCCAGTATTTTAAAGCACTGGCTCGTAACTGCAGAAACTTTAGAAACATTGCTACAACTTTGAGCAACATCAGTTCAGACAGTGCTGGGAGTTTTCTAAACCGAGTTTACTTGGTGAATTTGAAAAAGTTGTTGGGAAAAGTGTAACTACTCTATTTCTTTCTTTACCTGTGGAACTGCAAAAGGCTCTGGGAGTCTATTGTGGCTTTTCTAAAGCTGAATTTGCGAAGAAAGCTTTTCAGCGTGTGTCTGAAGTAATGGAGAAAAATGTCAAATACTCTGTCAAAGATTTGTTTGTTATTGATGTACTTCATTCAGAAAATATTCCTCTTTTCTGGCAGATTACGTAAATATTTAACATTGACACAATGTGGATCCTTTGTGGGAAAATGGTTGTTCCTCTGTCATATGCAGGGTTCGAAATCAACACCCGCCAAATGCGGGTTGAAAATCATTTTGGCGGGTACTGATGAAAAATAACCAGCCAGTTTGGCCAGTGGTGACGCTCTGGGTCTTGTGTGTGTGTGTGTGTCCCCTCCATCCTACATTTCCCATGAACACTTCACTTCCTTAATCCGGGGCATGGCTGCAGTGCACAGGCACACTTCAGTCTTCTGTGCAGTCTGGTCCAATCAACTGCTGGGTTTCACATGACGTAGCGTTGAAGTCACCCAATGCAGGAAGTAACCGTCTCTGTAGAATCCTACTTTTGCTGTTGACTCGGCTTCAAAACGCCCAAATTCTGTGCGGCCTATGGTTGTTGCAGCCGCTCTAATCGGGAGAAAGGCAAACGTTTTTTTCATGTCCCGAAAGTCGTGTGCCACAAAGGACTTCATTTAAAAAACTTATCGAAAGAAGACTGCAGAAGTGGATCAGTAATCTCCGGTTAAAAACAAGAGGTGCAGAAACGGACACTTTAGAGGGTTTGCAGCGATCACTTTCTAACAGGTAAGGGTTTACTAAATGTTATTTTCTAATATTTTATTGAAAATTAACTGAGAAACGCGTAAAAAAACGGCAGGTAAACAAGTTAGATATTGTTTTCATGTGCCCTAACTAACCTAAAAAGATTACATTTATTAACCTAAACAGTAAAGTTTTTAAACACTAGCTTAAAAATCTAAATGTCTAATATTGTAAGATTTTCATTTGTTAAAAGTGCAACACAAATACGATGACATCTTTTAAAAATTACGTAAAATTGCATTTAAAAGTGATTGTTTGCAGGAGCATAATATTGTCTGACCCTGCTGCAGGAACTCTGGAGAACACCTAGCCTTGATGCTCTCCTCACCATCCCTGCATGTCCAGCTGACTGTGAAGGAGGGTTCAGTGTCATGAAGCAGGTAAAGAGTGACTGGCGTTCACGCCTGAAAGGTGAGACCCTCAATGATCTCCTGAAAACCCAGTTATGCTCATCTGACATCAAAGACTTTGATCCAACCAAAGCCATTGACATCTGGCATGCTGACAGTTTGTGTGCAAAAACGCAACAAAAGTAACTGAAGGTTACTCAGATTCAGAAGAGAAATTAGTTCTGAGAGCTCTGAGGATATTTAGGGAAAAGATACAGTAACCAAAAAAATCAATGCTTGCACTTTGTGTATAATTTTGTGTATATTGCACTATCTGTGTGTTTTTCTTGATAGCAGTGTTAATAAAAATGATCAAATATTCATTCAGTGGCATTATAACCTCTTTTTTTTACTGCAGAAAAATTCGGCTAGTGGAAATTCTGCAGAAAGTTACTAGCCACTTGGCTGGTGATCAAAAAAGTTAATTTCAAACCCTGGACACAATGTGAATCCTTTGTGGAAAAATGGTAGTTCCTCTGTCATATGACCACCATTTTCATGCATACAGCGTAAAAGTTGATGGTGAATGGACTTTGCTGGAACCTGGACAAGAAATTGACACTGAGGCTGTTGACACATACTGTTGATAACAGTTTGTATGTAACAGTGCAGCATTGTATTTGATTTGAAAAGTGAATAAATGTAGCAAGTATTTTCAATTATGTATCTGGGAACTGATACTGTATATGTGTGTGTGAAAAATTATGATTTACCCTTGGAAGGCCATGTACCCCTTAAGGGCCCTTTTTTGTACTTTAAATTAAGGATACGAATTTGCCCTCTAGGTACAGGTTTGACTGGTCAAAGGTACAAACTACAAGGGTACAAATTTGTACCCCTAAAGGTACAATTCTGTACTCTAATTTCTGTGCATGTATTTGAACAGAATATAGATTCTGATATTGTTACTTGTAAATCATAATGTTGGAGATGTGACCTGATCTTGAAGTAAACCTACTTTATGAAGAAACCCTTACTGCACTGAATTGGAAAGATTTTATCAAAATACACACAATTTACAAGGTTTTACAGAACAGTGTGCTGTTGAATTAATTGTTGTTGACTTAACATATAAGGTTATGATGACATGGTTTAATTCTAATAGGTCGTGAGTCTAAAGTGGGCCGGTCTGAGGCCTGAAACTCCAGGGCTGAAAATGAGTCCCACTGTCTGGAGCTCTGAAGGTTGTAACGCCTCACCTGGAACCATAGGCGGCTCCAGGGGGAGCTAGGGGGTGCTATACCTCCCCCTGGATTAGCCATTGCACCCCCAACAAAATATTAGAATTTTTAAAAATCCTAACTTGTGATTTTGGTAATATTTGACCTACAAAACCATTTTATAATAAATATAAAGTAAAAAGTCTGTCAGCCTGGTGTTCCAGACCAAGTTTGTTTCATGGTTAATGCTGCAGTTAGATGGGATGCAGCACTCAGCCAAAAATGGAGGGGAGAGCAGAGCAGGACGCGCAGACACAGCTGATTGACCACTGATCTTCATGCAGGATTTTTCTGAGCAGCTTCATCAGGAAGTCCTGGCTTCACTGCTGCTGCTGAGAAGAAGAAAGAAACAAGCAGCAGAGAGAGTTTGGGTTCATGTCCTGTGATTCAATGTTCAGAGGTGTCATCACTGTGCACTGCACACAAGATGAAATCATTTTTACTACTGTAGAGAGCAAAACACAGGACTCTGAGATCAGTGGCGCTCTGAGCATGGTTCAGCCCGGTGCAGCACACTGGTGTTTCCCTGTCACCGAGCAAAAACCACCTGAATGGGTTGGGACTCTCCGCGCAGGTTTCACCGTGTCCTGAGTTCAGAGAAACAGTGGACTCCTTCCTCTACATACCTGAGCTAGTTTTCTGTTTGTATTAGGTTTCATAGACAAAACACTGTCCAAATATTAATGCAGATGTCACGGTTCTGTGTGTGCACGGGGAGCATGTCTCTGTGTGTTGGAGTTTCTTCTTTTTAAACTTTATTGATAATTTAACAAATTGACACATAACATGTTAATGCAAGGGTATTAAAACCACAGCCACAGGTTGAGGGTTAACATACAGAATAAGTAGAGGAAGATATGAATGGTTGTGCTAATTGTAAACATGAATGTAACATGCAAAATTATTAAAGCCATACTCAGTAGCCAGGTAAACAAACAAGGTCTCGCTAGCTATTTTACAGAAACACGTCTCGGTGAACTCACCCCTCCCGTCGGGTAAAATCCTTACGCCAGCCTCCAGCGGACATGGGACCACGGTTTGCAAAGGTGACAAAGCAGAGTCTAACTCCAGCCGCAGAAATGTTCCCCCAGCTTTTCCTCTTTTCACCTCCAAACGTTTTTAGTTTTCTGCTAGCTGAAAAGGTGTTTTTTGGGGGGACTCTGGTATTTTTATCTTAAAATGGAAGCACTAAGCGCGCACCCCAAAATGTGTCCGGGCGGATTAATGCCAATCCAAGCAGTGAGGAAATGCAGCAGACAGACAGCTGGATTGTCCAATCCTATCGTTCGCTCCGAAAGATAGGATTGGCTGAAGTTTTTAGAGAACTGCAGAACAACCACTTTATTGATTTCTTTCGGGGTTTTTTAATCTCCACAATATATATTTATGGCTATACTATATTAGAACGTTGTTAAGAGGCTTTAAAAAAAACGTTAAAAGCTACATTGTTTACCTGGCTACTGAGTATGCCTTTAAATCACATGAATTTTTTCAAGTATTTGGTCAGGATTGAATGTGTTGTGGAACAGAGGTCTCCAACGCTGCTCCTCAAGGCTCACTGTTCTGCAGATTCTTCCTGCTCCGACACCTGATTTTGATGAACAAGTCATGAACAGGTTTCTGCTGAACTTGATGACATAGCAGGTCATTCAGTCAGGGAAACCTCAAAAACCTGCAGGACAGTGGGTTTTGAGGGTTGTAGACCCTCTGTTGTAGAGAACAGAAGGTGGGGCTGTGCAAATTTCCAGTCTTTTCATCACATCTGGAGGTGTGTTTTCATACATACACATTCTTTGCACATGAACCCTCAGGGTTTATGTTCTGCTCAGTTTCATCATGTTGTTGCTTTGGGAGCTTTGCAATAAGTAAAATATCTCAGTTGTTTTGGAAACACCTGCTACAGGCTTCAAATTTCAATCCCCCTTCAAATTTTACACCTAAACACCTTTTGAGAGCTTGTAAACATATAAATAACAAACTAATATGAATAATACTGTGACGGATCATAATGTAGCTGTCTAGCTGGGCCTTTCCGGGTTATTTATTTATTTACAAAACTCTAAAGTAGACCTGTGAAAGATTTTTTAAATGTAGTTTTTACTGCAGAACAAAGTAGCTGATTGTGATAAAGGCAGATGGCCCATCAAGCACAGGGCAGAGCACCTCTCAATCCAACAAGCACATATTTAACGTGGCTGTGCTGTGGGGGCTGAGCAGTACTCCCCTCTCAATCACTTTCACTGCTGCAGCACAGCCAAGGCTCTTCCACACTGTCGAGGGCTTTGTTGAGAGATAACTCACTTGTGAATCAGCCCCTTATGCAGTGAACACAGGAGCTGATTCACAGTGATAGGTTCTTTATAACTGATCCATCATGTTTGTTGTACAAAGCCTGCCTTTATGCAGACAGGAGCCAAGCTGTCTTCCCAGGACCGTTCAGATTGGTCATGTTAAGCAGTGTCAGGCTGCCTTGACGAGTCCATGTCATGGATAACAGGACATGAGTGACCACTGGCTCCCACTCAGATGGAGCAGCTTGTGTTCAGAATGACCCAGATTTCTTGGTAACAGGAGCTGGGATCAAGAAGAAGAATGCAGTAGTAGACGTCTAAACTCATGAAATCCCAAGGAAGTGTGAAAATATCCACTTTGACATCATAATACATAAAACAGTCCTGGTCTGACAGCCAGCTGGCTTACAGAGGGATGTCTCCAGTGTCTCTATTTTTACTACTATTGTTATTATTTTTATTATTACTATTTATTTATGTTTTCTTTTCTTTGCATGACATATATGTTCGAAATAAATCTTGAAATAACTTTTGTTGTCTGATTAACTCATTTGACCTTATATGGAGTGATATTGATTCATTTCAATCTCAAACAAAATGTGATTCCATCACATCATTCATTGAGCTGAAAAAGTAGGGTGGTTTATGAAGGTTTATGAACATTAAATGTTTTTTTAGATGTGTTTTCTCAGTGATTGTCTTCTTCTTTTTTACTTCGTCAAAGAAAAGAAATGCTTATGAGAATATTTGTGATCTAAATATTTTGTCTTTTGTAATGAAAATTATGTTTGTTGGTTATTATCAATCTTTTCATTGTCATGATTTACTGTTAAGTAAACAATTTCTATATTGAAACATATACTGAATGTCTAAATTACAGTAAGTGAGGCCTGACTTCACAGCAAAATGTTGGTGACAAACTACTGAAGTATTTGAAATAAAGCTTAAAGCAAAATGACAAATTACTGAGTGGTGTACCTTTAGTATGACAATGTTTGTAATCAGTTCTCAGTTTTTTTGGGAAATGGTTAGGGTTAGAAATTTGGAAATTAGACAGTTGATTGTAATTACCACATGCTCAGAGAATGTTAAGTCTGGAGTTCCATTACCTGGTTGCTGGGATCTATAACCAGGAGAGCACATAACTGGAACACTAGTATGCATGCACACCAGATATCATGCACAATATGATCAACTTTACTGGAGGAGTAAAGAAACTGTATACCTGGAACCTATATTTGAGGGAATAGATTTCATCCCATCTAACAGAATAGTCACCTCAAGCTGAAGTTTTTGTTTCTACATTTCCTGTAAACATTACGGTGACGTAGACCTGCAGCAATATAACGTCCTGTATTCATAGAGCACTTTCTAAAGAGTTCTCCACTCCCCAAAGCGCTGTACAACACGAACAGTCACTCACTCACACATTCACACACTGGTGGTGATAAACTAAATCATAGCCTCAGCTGCCCTGGAGCACACTGACAGAGGCGGGGACGCCTCGTACCAACACCACCAAGTCCCTCTGACCACCACCAGTAGGCAAGGTGGGTGAATTGGAATTAAGGACCTCTTTTTCAAGGGGGACCTGAAGGCAGTTGGGGGTCTCTTATCTTGCTCAAGGATGCGTCAACACATGGCCTGGTCCAGGGTTTGAGCCCTCGTCTCCACGTGATGGACAACCTCTCTTCCCTGTTGAGCCACAGTCACCCCAAGTTCTATGGTAAAATTGGGATAGATTTCAGTGAACTAATGCTTCTAAATGAAGAACAGGGTTCTCTACACTTTGTGTCAACTCGTCATTTCACTCTTTCACCTCTGATCTTTTATTTCTTTATAGACACAGCATGCAGACACGTTCAGGGGGAGCAGTAACAGTTTAATGCTAGGCTAGTTGTACTTTAAAAGGCTGTTTGTCAAATGATAACAATGATCTGTGAGAAACTAGTTTTTGTTGACAGCAGCTTCATCATTTCCTTTAGAAGTCTGTAACATTTGAACTACTCACGTTGGATTGTGAAATTTCCTCTTTACTTAAAGGTTATTATAGACATAATCATTTAGATTTAAAACATCTATTATCATTTTATAAGTAATGTTTCAACCACACATAATAATGTGATGATATCAAGTCTTTATAAAGCAAGGGCAGATGTAACGGCCCCTCTCTGACTTATGAAACTCAATCGCGGGTTTCAGCTCAGAGTCAGACTGAACAGTCTGTACTTTTACTGCGTTGCTTAAGTCACACCTTTCTCATCGTGGCATGCATGCTTTGAATGCAGCTGGTTTTGCAGTAGAAGCTCAGCAGTCCCTGTCCACACCATTTGCTGAGCAGCAGAAAGACAGGCTGAGTCTGAAGTGTGTGAACATTCTGGAGGATTTAGCTGCTGATTTCCCATAGGAGATGGTATTGACCCAAAACTGAGTTAAAAGAGAGACGTGTTCACAAATGTCCGTCTCCACCATGGGAAATGAATAGGCTTATTCTTTTGTTAAAGAAGTGTAAATACATTAACTTACAAGTGTATTAAAATCAGTTCTTGCAAATGAACCGCTCTAACACTAACATGGCAGCAGAGCTCACATCAAAAACCAACACAGCATTATTACAACACAATATTAATAATAATGGATTAGATTTATATAGCGCCTTTCCAGACACCCAAAGCGCTTCACAGAAGTTCCATTATTCATCCTCTCACTCTGGTGGTGGTAAACTACATCGATAGTCACAGCTGTCCTGGGGCAGTCTGACAGAAGAGAAGCCATCGGCCCCTCGGACCACCACCAACATTCACACACAGGCAAGGAGGGTGAAGTGTCTTTACCCAAGGACACAAAGACAACGTCCAGCAGGAGCTGGGGATCGAACTGACGACCCTTCGATTTCCAGACGAACACTCTACCTACTGAGCTATCGCCAAAAATAGATGATATTTCAGTAACTGTGGCTCCTAATAGTTCAGTGTTTAATTTTTGATCATTATATGTGAAGTGCAAATGCGACTAACCAATATTTTTTCATTGTGACCCCAAGGCTTTTCCAGGCCAGCCTGGAGACATACTTCCTTCAGCATGTCCTAGATTGACCCAGGGACCTCCTGCCATCAGGACATGCCCTAAACACCTCTCCTGGTAGGTGAAGCATCCTCACCAGATACCCAAACCACCTCCGCTGGCTTCTCTCGATCTGGAGGAGCAGTGTCTGCCACTTCATAGCGACGTCAACTCAACGAACAAGCAACGTGGCAGAGAAGTGTCAACCAAGACAGTCCTATCTCCATAGCCTTGAGTTATCCAGGATGGATCCCTGGGGCTCTACTGTTGTGTAGTTCTTTTACCACCTCAGTGACTTCTGACAGTCCATCCCAGGTCTCTCAGCTCCTTCCCCTCCTCAGCAGCAGGGAGTGCAAACTATAACAAACCACTCACACAACCAAATGGCCCAAAGTTACCACATCCCCGTTGTGCCTGATGGCCAGTCCAGCAGTGGATCAGACCATAGCAGGTGAGCTGTTCATATTTAGTTTCTATGTAGCTCCTGGAGCCACAGTCAGTGTTTTCTTGTCACCGTAGAGAAAAAAGTTCATCAGGTTGATGTGTGACGACATGATGAAGATTCACTGTCCAGAATGAATATTATATTAAATGAATGACAATTCAATGCTATCGAATATGTCATCATTATCATTTTAAAAACTAAGAAGTGACGGTAAAAATAGATTATGGCCAATATTTTTTAAATCTGTCAGTCAAAATGATGGGTATCAAAAATGTCTAGCACAACCTCTGTCCTCTGTCCTGATCCAACCTGTTCACCTCAAACATCATTCTGCTAGCCAGTTATTCAAGTGAGTGATTCTGTGATTTTTTTGATTGTTAAACTACAATTTCTTCCAAGTCTCTGAGTGTCACTGCGTGATTTGAAGTGTCTAAAAAAACAACCCTAAATTAATACATTTACCATTTAATTTATTCTCCTTTCAGTTGTTGCAAAGCTGTCCTCCACTATAATTTTATATATAAGTCTATGATATTTTTAATTTTGTTCTGCAGCTGTGCGCTGCTTAAACCCCTCAGCTTGGACAGGTTCACACACTGTCACACACATCTTGCACTTGCCATTAATGCCAGAGGACAAAGTGTTAATGACAATGGTTTACACACCTTTACTTTAGGAACGTCTTCAAGTCACATTACATAAAGTTCCTGTCTATTCCTACAAACAGAGGATTTCTGATTGTGCAAAGAGGAGAATCACATGTGCAGGGTGTTTTTGTATCCGTTTGTATTTTTGAAGAGGTGTGTCAAGGGGAGCTGTCTAGTTTTCCCTAATGCGGAAAATTTCACATTGTTCAGGATGTACTAAGGAAATACGCTAGTTTCATCATCCACTTTTTAAATTATTATGAATTTTTTTGAGTATACATCATCTTTCAGTAGGAAAATCTATGTACATGACACTCCATGCCTTTGTTTCCACTTTAAGACCCATCTCCTTGGGTTGGTTTGTACCACCTTAACGTGTGAACGTGTCTGTGATAATGATCTCTGTAAATTTCAGAAAATAGGTTGACAGCAGGTTGTCAGTGAGATAAAAGCCTGCAATCAACAAGCCTGAGACACAAGACGTCACCCTGTAAAGAATCAGCTAGCTCACAGAGTCATCCTGAAATGCTAGTTTCCTAAGCAGCTCATTGGGATGACACAGGCTGTCTCTGCCTTCTGCCCTCTGCTGTGTTCTTCTGAGGCAGCCCGATTATGTAAGCTGTTATCCAATCGAAGCCTGTCTGGATTGCACAGTCCTCTTTCTGCCTGTTTGCATAGTGTGTAGCAGAGAGCAGCACAAAGAAACCTGGTTATTCGAAAGAGCTTTATGTAACTAAAAGCCACACAATGTGTTCTCGTAATACCTGCACTCAGTGACTGCCAATACTTGGCACTGATGTACAATGAAAGACTGCTCTCATCGTGATCACAGAAGTGACAATGATAACACACAAAGGCTCTAAATGGGTGTAACAGACCAAGCCTTACTCTGAGAACCTCCTGTCACTCTGTCAGTCATGAGAGACACAGAATATCCAACACTTCCAAACAGAAATGAGCAAGTTACTGAGAATGGAGTGAATGACAAGTTCCCACTTACAGAGCAGAACGGTCCCCTTCAGACAAAATGCTTTGTTACTCTCATGATTTCTAAAAGTAGGTATTTTATATAAATCAATGTCAGGAAAGAGAAATGAACCAAAGTGTTGTTTGTGTGTAGGATTTGGCTTTTAGTTCTGGACCAATCATTCTTTTGGCCCTGGACAAACACTACAACTGCCCAATCACATTGCAGTGATGTTATATCACCATGAAATCTTCAAAAAGTACAGAAAAGTCTACAATCTTAGCTTTGTTGACACCATTCTACACCAATTCACAAACTACAACATCTAAAAGCAGATATTAGACTGATAGTTAAGACAGTATGACTCTTAAATCTTCCACATGCAGATGCATCACGTCATGAGCTGTCATTAAACGTATTTATGATTTTCATTGCACATGTTTATGATAGACTACAAAAAACGTATATTGACCCAAACAATGTAGGGTGACCAAACGTCCTCCTTTCCCAGGACATGTCCACTTTTCATGTTCTCTCATCCGGGGGTGGGGGTGGGGGGTTCACAGATCAATGAAAATGTTCGGGTTTTATGATTTTTCCACTGGAAATAGGCATGTACTTAAATTAAATGATAAACTGCTTGACATAAAGCAGTCCATCTTGCATGTGATGCCATTCCTAAACTGCTGCTTTGTGGGTGGTTCTTCTTCCCTCAGATAAATGGCTGCAGCGATGCTCCTGAAGTTACAAGATGTCAAAGTGCAGCTTCACAGATGAACCACAAAAGATAATGAAGATAACAAAAGGCCATTTGCATGTCTAATATTTTAAAAGCTAATTGCATTTAGTTGTTGTGGTGCAGTGGCTCCCAGACCTTTGTTCTTAAGACCCACAAAATAACAGTAATAAAGACTATAACCCCAAATATCAATGGTTGAGCTACACAACACAAACTACATAAATAAAAGCTTTGACACCTATTTACTAATTATGTCTTTTACTTTTTATACCAGTTATAGTGAACTTTTTCTATTAAGTAGTATTTTTTAGTTAAATTAGATTTTTCAAAAATCCTAACTTAGTGCTTTGTGACCCACTGTGGGGTCTCAACATCAAATTAGCAAAACATTATTGTTGCCTGTGTGTTGCTGCAGAAGGAGCTAATATTATAGGAAAGAATAGAAAATAACATAATAAACAAACTTTATGGACATTGCCAAGCAGCATACATAGTGAAAGTCAGTTTAGCAGCTTCTTCAGTGGCAGCATACAATGTTTTTGCACTTTGTGTGGTAGGAAGTGATGCATCATCATTGATGGAGATGGGGTGGAGCGCTGATTTATTTAATAGCCTGAGGAAGAAGCTGTGTTTCAGTCTGTTTGTTTTGGTTCTGATTGCTTTTCCCAGAAGGGAGGGGTTAAACCAGGATTAGTCAGGTCTAATGCAAACTGCTTGACCTTCTTTTGAAGACTTTCAGCGTAAAGGCATTTTACATACAGGCCAATTTGGTTTGGTTTGGCTCAAGTGAGCCCAGCCCCACACAGCCAAGTTGTGTTCATACTTCTGAGGAACGTGGAAGTGGCAGGGCAGATGGGCAGTATCCACCATAAAAAAGGTGGTGCTAAAAGTGACGCGAAGAGATCTGTGATGTCATGCATGAGCGCCACACATAGACAAAGCACTAGTGAGCATATGGACATTTGCGACAATTGGTATCGGATGGCGAAAACAATGGAGAACCTCATGGTGGTAATATTTTTTGTACTATGATTGTGGCTTTGGGGAAACAACTCTGTGCACAGCATGCCAGAAAGCGTTGCCAGGCATGGCTACAGCTCCAGATGATGTTTAGAAGGCATAGAATCATCATGGAAGACATGTGGGAGCAGGAGGAAGCATGAGAATGATGATGATGCATTCACAGTAAGCACTTGTTATTCAATATTGGCATCTGCAAGTTATCACTTTGTGTTTTTGAATGAGGTTTGTCTTGTTTTCGATGGCTCTTTTGAAACGGTGTTCCAGCTGTAGATGTTCAGTCTGGTCATTTGAGCGCTCCTCTCACTGGTGGGATTCTGTTGTTCCAGGTTTCACGGAACTGCAGGGGTTGGAGAATTTCAGGATGTCCGAGGAAACCTTTAATTACCTGTGTAATAAACGGCCCCTGGCAATGCAGCAGAGGGACACATTTTTCTGTGAGTGTGTGCCCCTGAGGAAGAGAAGGCAGTTGCATTGTGGAATCTTTTTGGTGTTGGCCCCGCAACTGTGTGCAGGTGTGTACAGTAGGAATGTGGAGATTCACCGATTTGAACCGGTGGTCCGATAATGACGTGTAAAATCCGACTGCACCGGTAGCTTCAGCAAGCATCGGCTCAGCTGACTGCTAAATGCACAATGTATCTCTCTCTCTCATCTCCCAATGGTTACATCGATTAGTTCAGGGTGTCCAGCCTTTTTCATCTCACAAGCTACTTTTATACTTAGCAGCTCCACGCGGGTTGCAGGGCAAGCTGCAAACACTGTGTGTGTGTGTGTGTGTGTGTGTGTGTGTGTGTGTGTGTGTGTGTGTGTGTGTGTGTGTGTGTGTGTGTGTGTGTGTGTGTGTGTGTGTGTGTGTGTGTGTGTGTGTGTGTGTGTGTGTGTGTGTGTGTCTGCCACCGAGTCAGCGCTCGTTCACATGACGTTTAACGGAGGTTTCGTGGTTCAACTGCTGTCCTTGTAACTCGTTCCCCAGAGGGGCGCGGGGAAGAACCGTCCCGCTATTTAACATCAACGACTCCAAGTTCAACCGGTTGATCAGTTTATAGTTAATCTGTTTTGTCCTCGTTTTGTTGAACGCACCACCAGTAAAACTATGGAAGCCTGGTGGCGCAGCCGCAGTTAGAAAACCTGGTAGAACAGGTGAGGAAAAGATGAGCAACATCAGAGAATCTGAATGGTTTCTGCTGTTAGCCACTAGAATCTGTTAGTCAGTGTTAGAGACACTATGTTGGAGTTATTTACACAACGCACAGAGTTAATGCTGGAAATGTTGATTAGAAGAGGTTTAACTAGTGGTTTAGTCCAATTACAGACAGAAAGTACTATTAATTAAAGGAGTATCTGAGGAAAGGGCTTTGTTAATGGTTCACATTTTTTATTATTTATTTTTAAGAGGCCTAATCTTTTAAATTGGCTATATCAATTAATTGTTAAAAAAGTATAGAGATTTACTTTATTGATCCCTTGGGGAAAATCCTAAGGGAAATTCAGCAACAGTTGAGACGAACAACACATGTAACATTTTTGCTGATGACTTTTGTTTATTAGGAATAAAACAGTCCTCTTGTCTGAACCATAATAAAGTGCATTTTTAAGTAGAATTTATTGATTTATCAAAAACAATAAAGTATCAAATAAATCTCTCACAGAGAAAGAGAGAGATATAAGTAATTGTGATGATTTTTAAAGTGCCCATGACATGGTTTCCATGTTTTCTGACTTATCTATCATGTTGCAACGTTGAGTTCTCACCTTAAACCTGCCAGAAAGAGCAAAAAACGGCATCCATCTGTCTCCTAGTACAGCCAGTGAGAAGCTCTTCCAGATTTCAGACCCAGGTTTCAAACAGTTTTTTTCACTCCAGCCCGCTATGAGGTCATAGCGATCCGGACTTGCTTATATGGTAAATTCTCCTCCCACATGCACGTTCACGACAACTGGAGCGAGGCAGTGCCGCCGCCATTGCCCATAGACCGTGTAGTGTTTAGTTTCAGTTTCGTTTCTCTTTCACGCGACGGCACTGCCCCCTACTGCAGCAGAAGTGTCAGGCTGCCAAATAAGGAGAAACCCAGCAGAACCGGAAGGCGGCGCTTTCTTCTGATCTCTGAGTTGCTCGTTAGGAAATAATTACAGCGTATTTTGAGTTATAATGGTGCAACGCTAATCTAGAGGCATCAAAGATTACACCTGTTTAATATAAAGTGATTTAAATATGGAGTCACAGGCACTTTAAAAAACAGATGTGGACTTGAAAATTCTCTGATGTGTTGAATCGTATCGAACCGTATCAGCAGAGGCTTCACCGTATCGTCAACGTATCGAATCGCTGGGAGCGTATCGAGATACGAATCGAATCGGCCTCAGTGGTGGGGATTCACATCCCTAGTGTACAGGACTTTTGTGCAGCAGCAGAGACATTATTGGTGCCTCAACAAATCCATTTATCTGATGAGGGTAAAGTCAGGGAAATCACTTCCTATTTTGAAAGCAAGTGGGGGCTGCCATAATGCGTGTGTGCTATTGATGGCTCTTACATACCTATCATTGCACCTAAACATTTCCAAACAGACTATTTCAACCATAAAGGATGACATTTATTATTCTTCAAGCTGTGGTAGATGGAAAGGGGCTGTTTAGGAATGTGTTTGGGCTTCCAGGGAGTATGCATGACACAAGGGTCCTGAGACTGTTGTAGCTTTTGGAGTTGGCAAGCAGTGGAAACCTCTTCCCTGCTCATTCCACCAGAATTAGAGGCATGGACTTCGGATATTGCATCCTGGGCGACTCTGCTTTCCCACTCTCAGACTGGCTTCTCAAACCATTCAGCAGCACATGGCATCTGACAGAGCAGCAAATCTAGTTAAACCTAAAATAAAGCCAAGCACGTGTCATTGTTGATAATGCCTTTGGCAGGCTGAAAGGAAGGTGGCACTGCCTCATGAAAAGGAATGATCGTAACAATAGTCTGGTGAGGTCCATGGTTCTGACCTGCTGTATACTGCACACAGTCTGTGTGAGAGAGAGGTATTGAGGGAGGTGGGCTTGCTTTAGCTTCCCAGAAAAGTAGTATCTTTTGAGCCTCTCTCACCTGATGGGAGGTGTTAACAGACCAGGTGAGGTCATCTGTGATGAGGACACTCAAGAACTTCATCTGCATCTCCTCTCCATTGATGCAGAGGGCAACTATAACAAGTTCCTTAGTAGTTTGTGTCATGTTTAGATCCAGGTTATTGTTCCAGCACCAGTCACTCAGATGCCGAACCTCCTTCCTGATTCATTGTTGTCCTACTCAGTCTTACTATGGTGGTGTTGTCAGTGATCTTGACAATGGTGTTGGTGAGATGAATAAAAGGAGCCGTTGATGTCTTTTTATCCTCAATTAGTTAGATAATATCCCACTGAGATTTAGAATCTCTCTTGCAAGAGAAACCTGAAGGGCAGCTGGGGGTTCAGTGGATACTTCCACATACGGCCAGTCTGGGGATTTAACCTGTAGCACCCAACTAAAAATGCATGAATGGTAGAAAGTGAAGAGTTGTCTTTTCTTTTTAACAGCCCAGGACTTCTTTCTAACCTTTGGACTTAGATTAGCCAAGAACTCTGTACATTGAGAAATCCTCTTCTCCGGACACTGCTGACAAGGTAAAACCTCAAATCTGAAACATTGATTTTTCCACTGTATATTTATGAGAGACGCTTCTGACTGTATGCTAATTGTTTCACGTCAGTATTTATTTAGCCAGACGATGTGAAAAAGAAGAGTTAATTCTGTAATCAGAGTCTGACAGTGCAGGATCAATATGGTTTAGAGGCATTACTGCACAATATGGCTCCACTGGATACAGGGGCACTTATAAGAGCCATGCTTCATAATCAAGTGCACAGGAGATTTATTCTTCTGTGAAAAGACCTTTAAGGGCCAGGCAATCATTTAAGTATTCACTGTATTTTAAGCGAAATGAACATGAAATAAGGATGAACCTCAGCTGGCAAAAGGTATCAGTAAAATGGAGCAGAGATATTAAAAGAAAAGGACATTTAGTCAAGGACAGTGGATCTTTTCTGCCTTCCTCTCTGCTCTCTGTCAGTTCAGTCAGCTGTGATTTCCATATCAATATTTGAGTGACACTGAATAATTTAGAAGCGCGCAGTGACACAACGGGATGCAAGGCTGAAAGGCGCCCTGCCATAACCTGTATTGTTTGTGTGAAGCATTTTCTCAGGTGGCATTCAGAATATTTATTTGGGAGTGAGCTGACAAAAATTGAAAAAGCCATCATGATTGTGAAATGTAGAGTTGGTTCAAAATGCTCTCAAAGGGCCTGCCAAACAGCCATTTGCATATTAAGCCTAGTTTGGAATAACATAAATTAAGATGATTCAAAACGATAATAAAAAATGACCAGTGACTTCTGAAAACAAAATATGTTCTAGTGTGGGGTTTTAGTCAAGAGCATGTGCAAGAACTTTTTTAAATACTAAAAGCTCGAAAAGTACAATTCCAACGACCAGCACAACTTTCCAGGTGAGTATGAAATGACTACTACGCTATGCCACCCCAGTAGATCCGCCCATGATTAAGTTTGATTTAAACATAAAGTAATTTTACTAAATGAATACAGTATTCATCTTTTCCCCAATAACTTGGATAATAATGACTCTTTGGTTATGTTTTAACCTGAATCAAGATTCCTACAGGTGTCCAACAGTCCACTTTCAGGTGTCCATTTTCCCAGATGACCTCAACTGGACTCTCTTAGTTATAATAAACCTAAGACTCTCTTAATAATAATTCCAGATTCTAAAGTGTTCCCTTTCTTGTGACACTGCTGGTCTAATCTTGTTTACATTTGAAGTGTTTCACAGTGTTCCAGTCCAAGGACTTTCCACTAACACATTGAAACAGGGAATAATGTGTTTCTCCTGTTTCAGGATTATTTTATATAAACCTTAAATCATCTGGTTTTCTACATTTCTACCTGCTAAAGTTAAAATCAATATTATTCATATATTTACTTATGAAGGGTAATACCGTTTTAAAGACCTGAGTCACGTGACTTGTTAGAACCTCTCTCATAGGTCCACATCACCACTCAGTTCCATCTTTTTTTTTTTTTAACCCCATGTCCTGTCCGGCTGTGGAGCAAACAGAATAATGTCTGAGTGCCAAAAACAAGCCCAACAGTGTTGCTGTTTCAGGTGAGAGGTTACAGCCACTGCTATAAAACTCCTCCTGATTTTTGTTTAAATATAACCCCCAAAATCTTTATTAGAATATTTTTATGGTTGATTGGACACGGAGCCTGAAAGTGAAGGGCAGGGTACAGAAAGAGGGATGGGGGAGAAAGTAAACAGAAAAAGAGGAGAACAAGAGACGTGAAGAGTCCACTTCTAGACCTGTAAATAAAGCACAAACAAACAAGCAAACAAAACAGGAAGAAAAGATACAACAGCAACAAACAGCATATGAATACACAACAGTTGTGATATTCTTCAAATGTATACGTATACACCAGTTCAAGAGAGTTCAGTGTCAACCACAGCCCCAGTCAATGTGTCTGAAAACACCCGAGTCCGTCTTTATGTGAGCACCTTGTGATCACCTGTGTGTATACATGCGCGCTTGTTTATGTAAGGTTTCTCTATTGAAACATTCAATAATAAGTTCGAGGAGCCACAGACCCGCCCCCAAGGCCCATGGAGGACGCGGAGGAGGTCCAGGCCCCAGACGTCCAGAGGCCACCCAGGGCACGGACACCCCAGGGAGATCGCCGTCAGGGCAGTCGCTAAACTCTCCCCCAGAGGGCGCAGAGGCTCACCCCACGTGGGCCCCCCGGCAGTCGCCGCGCTAGAGCCCCTGGGGGGTCGCGGCTAGGAGCTCACAGGCACCGCCTGCAGCAGGCCATCCAGGGTAGATCTAGCCAGAACCAGAGACCCGAGACCCAGGAGCAAACCAGCCCCAGCAGAGGCCCGACCACCCCCGGGGGCCCAGATCCCACCAGGAAGCCACAGGAAGAAGAGCAGGCAGACGCCCCCAGCACCCAGACCCAGACCCCGAGACACCCCAGCACGCCACTGGAGAAAGGCACCACCAATGCCGAGGCGCAGCCAGGGAGGATAGTCTCTGCCGAGGAGGGTCTAGCATGTCACAGAGAGAGAGGGGGGGGGACGAAACCTGACAGAAAAACAGTCACACACAGACACAATCACGCTCCCTCCCTCATGTGTGCACACACACATTCCTGCAAACATACCAAGACACACAATAGACGCTGTACACCCACTCTCGCTCCCCATGCACACTCTATGTTCAGGACCAGGGACCAGCGCCCTAAGGGTGAAGCCGGCCCTGAGATCCAGAAGATGGTCCCTCCCTTACTGAAGTGGGGATAAGCAGACCACCGCGCACCCCGCCGCAGCCGAGCAGCCCCCCACCGCAGACCCCGACCAGACGGCCCGCTCCACTCCAGGCCCCAGGCAGCAAGCAGAGAACAGGGGTGTGTGAAGACCCCAAGTCTCCCCCCACCTGCTCCAATGTGGTGTTGATGCGTGTTGTAGTAAGATGCTTTTAAAAAGAGTGGGGGGCGGCCCGCCATCCCCCGCCCTGGATCCTAAGTGTCTAAATGCGTTGAGATGGGTAATGACACCGGAGGAGAGGTTAGCCGGCTAGACCTCCCTCCCCCCGGGTATTACTGGGTGTAATTTCTCCAAAGACACTAGATGCATAATGTAAAAATGTCTGTGGTGGAAGTGTTTAAATTGTGCAATAAAATTGGGCCACAGGCTGCCACAGGACTGCAGAGATGGTGTTCCACACCCATGACGTACCCGTGACCCAAAGCCCTGTGTGTGTGGTGACGTGGTGGAGCAGAGGGAGGGAAATATCCGGGGATGGGGAGGCAAGACTGGGTGTGTAACACACACACACAATCACAGTACGTCCGACCCACACACGCAGCTCACACATGCCCAGTAGGGGTACAACGGGTCACAATCGATCCGTGATCTGAACAGATCACCCTCTTTGGTTTGGGACACGGTTTGTAATCCAGCTGGCTGCGCTCGCGCGCTTTACTAACTCCTCCCCGACCCGACAGCTCGCGCTCTCAAGCTGCTGATAAATAATTCCCCTCTGAGAAAGACGTTCATTTTGTCATCACATATCCAGTTCTCTCTGTCAGAATCAGTCATTTTAGTTAACCAGAACAAAGGATCACTGGTCGATTTTTGATCCATGATGCGTGCGCGCGCGGGGAGCTGCTGATCCTCCACCCCTCCGTCAGCTGATCATCCTCTTCCCTGATGGCAAACCATATTAACCAGTTTCTGCCTAAGATAACGTGTTGTTTTGGACTTTTATACGAGCTAATGAACATTAATATTAACGGTGTTCAGTCAGGAGGATCAGAACACCTTGATCGTCACGCCTCCTCACCTGCTGCAGCTGTCTGACTGCAGTGAGGAAGAAACCGGGTCATCGCTCTGTCAGACCGGAGAGGTGACTAGTAGAAGGCTTTTCAATATTTAATTGGTTTAAATATGTGCATCAGAGTGACCTCATGAGTTAAAGGTTGTTTGAAATATTGAGCATTAAGCAGAAAAAAGTTGAGCCAACAGCAAATCATCATCT
>SSNR01000010.1:899413-946676 GCA_006937965.1 Callopanchax toddi | reverse complement strand
AAACACCAGAGCCAGGTTCTCCCGTGAGGACATGTGATGACAGATTGTGTGCACCCTTAACTATAGCAGATGTTTTGATCGAAGTTATTATAACTTTGATTTATTTTTAATCCACTTGAATAGTTTGATCCTTGATCGATGGAGTTCAGTGGGTTTCATAACCTGACAAATCAAAAGGATTGATGTTCTAACAGAGCAACAAGCAAACCTGTCTTTCATGCATTTGTAATGTTTTATCTGGTATAAGTAATAAATTCAGAGTTATGTAACGTTAAGGAGTTGTTACATTTATTTTACATTTAATTTGGTTACATTTTTAAGTTATCTGGCCCTTTGAGGCCAGCCACTATGCTGATGTGGCCCTCGGTGAAAATGAGTTTGACACCCCTGGTCTAAGGTTACCTCATGCTATCTGCTTATCTGTTGTACTCATTGTCCGTGTCTTTTAAATTAAACCTTTAAAATCTACTTCCGACTCAGACTTCTATTCGTCAATATTAAAATACCTAATCTACTCCCTGTGACATCAGAATGAACCTAGAAATATTCCTGTAAGATACTAGTGAGCGAAAGCTTCAGAGAAATCCTCTGTGTCAGACTAACAAAACTTGCTAGATCTCTACTGAAGCCATTTATGTAGCGTTTTATAAACTCTATTTTTGGTTTATAATTTTGCACACACTTCTGTAATATCACTAGTTCGCTTTGTCGGTTTTACACGGAGAGGTTTCTCTGATACCTTCACTTACCAGTGTTTACAGGAACTCTAGGTTCATTCTGATGTCACAGGGAGTAGATTATGTATCTTAATATTGACAAATAGAAGTCTGAGTCCAGGAATTAGACTTTAGAAGTGTTATTATGAAAAGACGGACGAACAGACAGTTATAAACAGTTAGCAGAGGTAGCAGGATTTAAGCTTTTGGTCAACACGATGGTATAGTGTTCTAAGTTGATCTTTAAAAGACGTTTTAATGATCTGAGTCTGTGATATTATAGACTAGGGAGTTTAACTTAAATTAGTTTAGTTAGAATGGAGGTGGTGTTAATGGATAAGTTACGTGGAGTGTAGAGCTGATCAACAGAGGCCTTCATTTACCAGATTATGGTGACTCACTGTACCAGGGTGGTCTTGATGGATCAGTCCGATGTGAACTCGCCTCGTCGAGGTGGGGGCACCCAGCCGGGGAGAGACGTCCGCTTGGGGAGGTGGTTCGCCGGCAGGACAAACCGGTCCGGTCCGAGAGTACCAGCGGTAGCGAGTTTCAGTCCATAATCCATAGTGGCAGCAAGGTGAGGCTCATGTTGAGTTAGGAGAGAAAACGGCGTGTTTTCTTCCCCTGAGCCATAAGTGAGATCAGCCTTAAGCCTAGTTTATACTTCTCTGTCTGCGTCGGTACAGAGACACGCAAAGCCATTATACGTCGACGCAAGAGCTCTCCAACATCTACGCAAGGACGGACGGAGTCGAGCTCACTTTTCTAAACATCCGTCGAACGAGACAGAGAGCGCACGTCTCTGATTGGTCGGCTCAACACCTCATGATCATTTCCGGCTTGACGCTGGTATCAACAGAGTAGTAATACAGTAGTAAAATCTCGGCAAAGCAGATATGGATCAGCTCCAGAAACGTCTGGCAGACGAAGTACAACATTTATATAATCCATCAGTGTCCCTAAAGGGTTAAACAAGAGCTACAGATTCGCTCGTCGTCTGCCTCGTCCTCACTGAACAGACGGACATTCAACAGACTCCTGTTGTAGTCTCCTCACTCCTGTTTAATTCTTTTTAACAACATTGTTTGTTCCTCAAGATCAATCTGTTCAAACTCAATCAAAATTCGCTCTCTGTCGGCCATTACTGAGCTGAAGTAAACAAACTTTGGTCGACCGAGGCATTACTGCAGAAAAGTTATGCGCCCTCTGCTGTCCTGGTGGAGAATTGCTTCACAACACTGACGGAGAAGTAAAAATCAAAAACGTCTCCGTCAATACGTGTGCGTGTGAGCGCAAACGTGTATAAACTAGTATTACTAAAGTAGTACTAGTAAAGTATAAACTAGGCTTTAGTGGGGATCTGGTACCCACGCGAGATGAAGGCCGTCTCCTGGGAGCTCAGCTGTTGTAGCAGGTTGAAACAGTGAGCGTCTTGTCTCTTGAAGGAATGAAAGAGAACCGCCTGTCTCCGGAAGTGGAGTGGTTAAGATGGAACTGAGTGGTGATGTGGACCTATGAGAGAGGTTCTAACAAGTCACGTGACTCAGGTCTTTAAAACGGTATTACCCTTCATAAGTAAATATATGAATAATATTGATTTTAACTTTAGCAACCCTGCTGAAAAAACCAGCATAGACCAGCATATGCTGGTTCCAGCATATGTTGTGTTTTGGTGCTGGTATGCTGGTCCATAGTGATCCATTAGTTCAACCAGCATAGACCAGCATTGACCAGCATTGAATCATGTTGGTCTACCAGCTAAACCAGCACCAAACCAGCATAGACCAGCATTGACCAGCATATAAATCAAGACCATCATGATTTGTTTGCTGGTCTATGCTGGATTGGTGCTGGTCTATGCTGGTTTGGTGCTGGTCTATGCTGGTTGAACTAATGGATCACTATGGACCAGCATACCAGCACCAAAACACAACATATGCTGGAACCAGCATATGCTGGTCTATGCTGGTTTTTTCAGCAGGGAAGGTAGAAATGTAGAAAACCAGATGATTTAAGGTTTATATAAAATAATCCTGAAACAGGAGAAACACATTATTCCCTGTTTCAATGTGTTAGCAGAAAGTCCTTGGACTGGAACACTGTGAAACACTTCAAATGTAAACAAGATTAGACCAGCAGTGTCACAAGAAAGGGAACACTTTAGAATCTGGAATTATTATTAAGAGAGTCTTAGGTTTATTATAACTAAGAGCATCCAGTTGAGGTCATCTGGGAAGTGGACACCTGAAAGTGGACTGTTGGACACCTGTTGGAATGTTAATTCAGGTTAAAACATAACAAAAGAGTCATTATTAATCAAGTTATTGGGAAAAAGATGAATACTGTATTCATTTAGTAAAATTACTTTATGTTTAAATAAAACTGATAATTGATAAATTATGATAAACAATCTGACACCAGGCAGTGACTTCTGAGCGGATTCAGACGGCGTGTGGTCAGTCGGGTTCCTGAGAGGAACGCTCAGGAGACGGAGGTGGACTGAAGGGTTCAGTGTTCTCAAGACAGAACCTGGACGGCTGATCCCAGATCATCAGATGGCAGGAGTAAGGTCGACTTCACTGGCTGGCATCAAATGTTTATCTAGCAGTTCTGGTAAACTGAATTCAAAAATATACTGTAGTTCTTCAAGGATTAGAATTTTGTTTCAAAGTCCTCTCAAACCAGGCGGGGTCTGGAACCTGGACTGATCCCAGACGGGAGGTCTCAGACTACAGACTCAGCAGATAGTCAGGCTTCAGACTTGAGACGGAGACTTAGACTGAAAAACTGCACGAATACGGAAATCATATGCTTTTATAGGATTTAGAATCAACCAATGATAAGCCAGGAACATCAGGGCATTTTCAAAACATTTGATTCACTTCCTCCTGAAACTCATAAGGATGTATTTTCTTAGAAATCATGGTGAAACTCATATCTTGATATTAATATGATAATAAAACATGATTAAATCATCAATTAGAGACATTTGATGCATTTAATATTTAAAATAATGCATTTTAAATATTATCATTAATTATGATTTAACCATTACTTTCTAAGGAATGAATTCTGATTAAATAGATTTTTATGATAAAGAATTGATGTCATTCATTTGTCATTAAGTCTGTAAAGAAGAGAAATGATTTTATTAAAGAGGATAAAAGTCACAAGTTTCTTCCAGCATGTCTTTAACATAGCTTGTTGTAGAAAGCGAGTGAATGATTTGGATATTAATAGAGTGAAAGAAACCAAATTCTTAGGAGTCATGTTCAATGAAGATCTGACCTGGAGGTCACATAATGTTTACAGTATATAAAAGGTAAAACTGCCGACGCCATAGCTGTACTACGTAGGGTCAAGTTTTTATTGAATCGTTCTGGGATATTGTATAACGCACTGATCAGAACCTATTTAACTTACTGTGTAGAAATCTGGGGATCCACATATAAAACATATACACAACCTTTGTTTATTTGACAGAAGAGAGCTTTGAGAATCATTATAATAATCACTATAGAGATCCATCTAACTCGTTATTTATTCAATATAAAGTATTGAAATTTCAGGATTTCGTTGATTGGAGAACATTACAAATAATGTACAGAACAAACATTCAGAATATGTTTGAAAAGAGAGAAAGTTATATGTTAAAAGAAGCTGAGGTCTTTAAAAAAAACTTGATTTAGAACCAGGATAAAGGAACTGAGTATCTCTGTAAATGCTGTGAAGTTATGGAACAATCTCAACAAGGAAATCAAAGAATCAAGGTCACCGTACGTGTTTAAAAGAGGCATAAAATCCAGTGTATTGAAGAAATATGAAGATATAAATGAAGTTTGTATCTGTTATTGATTTTACAACTAGAACAGGACTGATGGAGATGAATTTGTTGTATAGAAGTTGTAATATGAATGAATTATTGTGATTTGTGTTTGGTAAATGGGGGCTGATAATATAAGATGTTTCCTTTTTTCTGCCCCTTTTCATTCAACTTTGTATGATTTTTATGTAAATAGCATTTGTTACTTTTAATTTACTTTTGAATGAAATAAAAAAATGTCAAAAATGTTTTTCAGGAGGAAGCTGTGAACAGTGCTGATGCAGAGTCAGTGTCAGACTTTTATATACTTACTATTGTCCAATTCATAGGAAAAAAGTTTTGATCCCGATGTGATTTGGCTGAGTTTAGGTTGTGTTTTCTGACTTTACATTGATTGTCAAAGTCAATGACTTCCTACGTCAATGTCCTAAAAGTAAAACCTGCAGACTGAAACTTCTCACAGCTGTCAGTTAATGAGACATTACATCATCTGCAGCATTTTATCCTGTATTTGCTCTTTATCAACAGAACAGGTTTGATCCTAATGCTTATTGTGTTGTTATGGTTGCTGCCTTTGCTACAGAAAATAAAACTCTATTTTGTCCATCTGAAAAGAGACCTGGAAGAACATCAAGAAACGACACAGCGATCGTCCCTTTGAGGACATTTCTGTCCACCTTTGTATTTCTTCTCTCAGATCAATAGTTTTTTCCTCCACATTTATTCTTCACCTCCATCACTCTTTCAACATCTGGAGCTCCTGACCTTTTTGTCTCGTAAAAAGATTAAAACTTGGGACAGACAGAGGAGGAAACAGAAAGAATAAAAGCAGGTTTCATTAATTAGTGCAATTAATCAGATATATTTAAAATATTAAAATATGATTATATTCAAATCTGAAATATAAATAAATAAATTTCCCACACTCCATATTTGGAATTTATATAAAAGGACTCAATGACATCATAGTTGATGACATCATGCTGTAGCAGATGGCCCCGCCCTCTGTGGCTTTGATCTGTAGCTTATGGGTTAAACTGTCTCACTTCACCAGACTGTTAGCAGCGTGAAACAGCTAGCTTACCACTGTCACGCAGCAAACTCCTGTGAATCACTCGAATCACTTTAATCACGTTTATCTTGAACAAAACTCACATTAAACCAAAAATGTCTGCAAAAACCTCAAGAAAGTTTGAAGTTTCATGGTTGGAAATGTGTGATCAAGATAGTGACATCGATTACGACAAAGTTTTAGATTTTGAACCCAACTCCAACTCAGAGAGCTGTCAAAGTTCAATCTCTCAAGAAATGGAGACTCCTCTTGAAGATTTCTATCTGGAACCTGAGTCTTCTTCAGAGACACAAACTCCACAACTTGTAGAAACTGAAATGGAAACCAGTTTGTCTTCAGAGACAGAATCTCAATCTGTGGAAATCCATTTGGAACCAACCTCTTCTGATCAAACTGCTCAGTTGTTGCAGCAGGTTGACAACCTTAAAAAACAGCTACGAAATAATAATGAGCGTTTAAATCAGGAGAAAGGTAAGAGGGTTGCAGCCGAAAGGAAATGCAAGACATATGTAGAAGAAATGGGTCAACTGGAAAAAGAAATGGATCTTCAGAGACACCAGAGGGTCGTCTCTGCCAAAAAATTAAAAGAACAAGAAAATATTATTGAGGATTTGCATCAAATTTGCAAAAACCTCAAAGGTGAGATGGAAGATGAATCCAGATTTTCAGGACTAACTATGAAAGACATGATAGAGAAGTTTGAACGACTAGAGGAGGACAACTCTGACCTGGAGTCAAAGTTGAATAAAGAAAACATCAACAAGATCAAAACAGAAGAGAAACATCTGAGAAATCTTGAGAATTTAAAACAGCAGCTTGCAGAGAAAGACTTGTTCTGTGAAAAACTCCAAAACCAGTTCAACACAGAACATCAGCTGAGACTGGGTTATGAGCTGGAGGAGAAGAAGGACAGAGACAAGGTCACCATTAATAACAATCTGAAAAAGGAGGTCAAAGGTTTGACAAAAATGAACGTTGACCTCACCGAGATGCTGGCACAAGTTTCCTCCGACAAAAAGCAGGCAGAGAGGAAAGTTCTCGAGGAGCAAAAGAACTTCAGACACCAGCTTAAAGAACAGATGTCCCTCTGCCAGACGATGGAGAAAGAACGTAACCAAGAACGGCAGCTCAGACTGCAAACTGAGGAAGATCTGAAAAAGTTCAGAGATGTCTTCAGTGTTAACGGGAATCTCAAGAAGGAGATCAAGGAGCTTAAACAAAGAAACATCGAGCTCCTTGAGATGAAGCAAAACTGCAATTCAAGTCTAACTCTGACCGACCAGAAGGTTCTGGAGGAGCTGAAACTCAAGCTCACAGAAAAAACTGAACTTTATGCAAACTTGGAAAGAAGTTTTGCTAAAGAACACCAGAGCAGAAACTCTTTAGAAGACCAGCTGAACAACAGCAGAGACGTAATGACAGAACAAGTCAAAGACCTTCAGAAGCTGCAGGACAGAAACAAGGCCCTCAATGAGGAGTTGAGACAACTCAAAGAGGAGCAAAATGAAGCAGACCAGAAGGTTCTGGAGGAACTGGAGGACATCAAACTCCTGCTCGCAGAAAAAGATCAAGTTTGTGCAAACTTGGAAAGAAGTTTTATTAAAGAACACCAGAGCAGAATGTCTTTAGAGGTCCAGCTGAAGAACAGCAACAAAGATGTAAAGACAGAACAACTCAAGGACATTCACAAGCTGCTGCAGGACAGAAACAAGGCCCTCAATGAGGAGTTGAGACGACTCAAAGAGGAGCAAAAAGAAGCAGACCAGAAGGTTCTGGAGGAGCTGGAGGACATAAACGTCCTGCTTGCAGAAAAAAATCAACTCTCTGAGGACTTGGAAAGACGTTTTGCTGAAGAAGTACAGAGCAGAACCTCTTTAGAAGACCAGTTGAACAACAGCAGAGATGTAATGACAGAGCAACTCAAAGACCTTCAGAAGCTGCAGGACAGAAACACTGCCCTCAATGAGGAGTTGAGACGACTCAAAGAGGAGCAAAAAGGAGCGGAGCAGAAGGTTCTGGAGGAGCTGAAGGACATGAAACTCCTGCTTGAAGAAAAAGATCAACTTTCTGCAGACTTGGAAAGACGTCTTGCTGAAGAAGTACAGACCAGAATCGCTTATGAAGTCCAGCTGAAGAAAAGGATAGATGACAAGGCAAAGCTGTATAGGGAACTTAGGGCGCTGCCGGGCAAAACCAGGGCCCTCAAATGCGAGGTGAAACATCTCAAAAATAATCTAAGACAAGCAGAGCTGGACAGATCCTTTGATGAAAGAAAGTTGAAGATGCAAATAGCAGATCAATCATCAGCGATAGATGATGGGGAGAGAAGATGTCAGACTGAGCGAAATCTGAGATTCCAGCTGGAAGATGAGCTGGATCAGATCAGGGACCAGGTCCAGGTCAATACTGACCTCAAGACCAAGGTCATCATGTTGGAGGAAGCCAACACTGAGCTTCAGAGGTCCATTCAAAAACTGCAGCTTGAGCAGAAAACAGTTGAAGAGCAACAGGCCAGTGAGATCAAGAGCCTCAAACAGCAGCTTCAAGAAAAGGTCAACACCCCCCTTGAAATGACGCCTGCCGTAAAAGAGCCAGAAACATCTTTACATTTTGAAAGTCAGATAGAAAATCTGATTTCAAAACTGAAGATGTTTTCTGAACTAAACATCCAGGATCCAATGGAGACAGAAGTCAAGGAAATGGAAAGATCTGCAGAACTAAGTCTCCAAGAAGCAAACGGCCTCTTCTCAGAAGACGACATCAGACCTGAAGTCAACCTCCCAGAAACAAGCAGAGAAGAAAAAGATAAAGTATCTGCATGGAGGCGCTTCAAGAAGTTTATGACTCCAAAGAGTCGTCGTCAGAACAAGAAGTCCCAGCCCTCCAAGGAAAACCAGTGACATCCCTTCCCTTCATCACACACGTCACCATCAAATCTACACAGCATCCACTATGAATCACACTCAGAACAAGCAGCACGGGGTCAAGACGTTACCACGGAAACCTAACAGAAACCAAGTCTCCAGTCCCAGCTGGAGACCTTCTGTTGGGTTTCAGAGCGTTCCCCGTGTCTGCTTGTTTTGATGAGACCTTCATGTTGATTGTTTGTGTCCAGGGTCTACCTCGCCTTCCACCAGGGGTCCTTTAAAAAATACTGGTAGCACAATGGTTCTCAGAGAGCAGGTCACCTGTTCTTTGTGTCTCTTTGAGCAGCCAGCGGGTTTTCTCCGGGAGCTCCGGTTCACCCGTTCTACCTCAGTGAATTTAAATCCTGTGGTCCTGTAGCAGTCAGCGTGAGTCTGTGTTCATAGTCAGGTGTGATGTGTAGCGTGATGGAAAAGTATATGACAGTCGATGGCTCCTCCCACATTACGACTTCCTCCCTTAGCATCCAGTCATCATGGAGTCCCAGCCCAGTGTGTCACCATTAGACAGCCAGTCATTCAACAAAGAGACTAAATCAATAGCATCGTTTTCCTTTCCCCTGTATTGCTCGGCAAAGATTTGTAGATAATGGACTGAATCAGTATTTGAAGGATTTGTTTGCAAATTGTTGGCATGCTGCTTGGCAGCTGTCTCTCAGTCATTTTTATTAGAGAACATATTTTATTTTTACAGTTAATGATTTAATTGCAGGTGTAAATGGGGCAGAACATATATAAGATTTTTCTATCTGCTCATTTTCATTTAAGTATTATAAGTTGTATTTGTTTGATAAATTTACAGTTTTTTAATGAAAAATGAAATTATTTTAATATAAAAAAACTTTTTTTTTTAAAAATTCATGTTAACTTCTGATTTAAAATGTCATGATTTAAGTATTAAATGCCTTTTTAAAATCCTAATAAACTATTTAAAAAACAGAATTTTAAAAACAAAACAAAAAAAAAACAAAATAAGACAATTTTAAAAAAAATCTAAAAAAAAAATTAATCCCTTTTGTGAATCGCCACCTTATCGTGGTGGAAGGGTTTGCGTGTCCCGAGGACACCAGAAACTGCTGCTTGGGGCCTTTTTCCTCATGGCGAATGGTTTCTGGGTGAGGGGCCAGACTAAGAGCGATTCAGATCAATTTTAGGTTAGTGGTGTCCAGTCCTGCTCACCTACAGCTATCCTCAAGAGACTGGTATTTAAAAAACACAAATCAAGTTTTGCTTTACCTCCTCAGGTCACAGCAAAAAGCAAAAGGCACTAGTAACGGTACTCTCAGTGATGAGATGGGGTTCGATTCCCTGCAGCGCCCTGCTCATTGTGCTGATGTTGACAGGAGAGAAAACTGAGTTTGCTCTTTCTCAATTTGTAAGGTAAAGTTGATTAGTGGATGCTGTAATAGAGTGAAAAGGTTTGTTTACACACTAATATGAGAGGAGCCCAAGAAGCAGAAGAAAATGAGATTTTCTCATCTATTTTGAGAAGTTTCACTTCCCTTCTGTCTCATCTGTATGGTTGTAGAGAAAATATTTCATTTGCATTGTTAAAGGTCAAAGGTTACTCAGTGAAATGATGTCCAGCTGCAGATCTGGATGGACTCCAGGCTTTGCTTTGGCTCAATGTGTTGGCTCAATGTGTGAAAAGAGTCTCCGATGCAAGAATGATGGTGAACTCATTCATTTGTCACAGAAACACATTGTGTTGTCAGCATAATGAGATCAACCCCCCCACATTGACCTCAGCCAAAAACAAAACATGGTATTCATTTGTGTTTATATACAGTATGGAGAAAAACAGAATAGAGCAACTGGATGCAGGTCAAATACAAGCAGAGCAACCAATCAAATCACCTACAAAAGCTGCAAATATACAATCAGAATGAACCTGAGTAAAGCAACAAAATGAATGCTACAATCTAGAAAAAGACCAGAAATCATTAAGAAAAATATAAGAAAAGATGCATAAAAAGAAAAGCTCAAATTAGGTTTTTAGAGGCCAAGCAAACAAACCCCCAATAACATTATATTTAGAGTGTTTTTGAGAGAAATAAAAGAAATACTCAACCGGGTTACTTCAAATTCTGCATCTTTATGGTAACAACCTGTCTGCTGTGCACGCACAAAAACCCCCCAAAATAAAAACATGCATGATTCAGGAGTGAGTGTTTCTGGAAAACCTTGATGGTTTTCTAGTTGTTTACAATATAAGAAGAAGAGAAATAAGTGAAATAACTTATTTCAGTATGTGATGTTATTTAGTTTGAGTGGATCTGCATAAAGGAGGATCTGCTCAGAATGTTCAGGTTTTCTTGTTTTCCTTCCAGAGTAATCTGTTATTCTGACTGTGTGTGACCCTTGTGATGTTCTAATCTGTCCAGCATGTACCCCGCCCTTAATCACCGACAGCTGTAAATGTCTTGATGTTTGTGTGTGCACATCCACCACCCTGTAACCTCCAAACGCTGACTATCTAATCGATATAACACCCTCTTTGTGGGTATTGGGACACTGCACGAAACTTTTTGTTGTGCTTTGCAAAAATGTATTGAATCAACCTGTGCAAACATGAGTTTGTGCAATCCAATTTAAGTTTGTGAAAATTTGCTAAATTTAAAATCTCTCTTATAAGCTTTTCAGTTAAATTCTGAGGCTTCTGAATTTTCATTTATTCACCAAACTGAATTATTATTGCTTTAAATCTAAGAGCTTTTTCTTTTGCAAGAAACATATAATTCTTACACGGACAGATATTGTACCTCTGCTTGCACAATGTCAGTGTTGGGTTTTGGATTTTTCTGATTATTTTGTTCGTATTCCTGTCATCAGAAGTGGTTCTTATGACTTGTCATGTTGACTTCTCCTGTTTCGTGTCCATTGTTTCCTTCAGTTTGTGTTGCTTTCACTCAGCTACTCTCTCCTGTTGCACCTGCTCATTAACTCACCTGGTTCACATTCAGTCATCAGCCCTTCCAGTGATGATTGTCCTCAGTTTCACTGTAGTTTCTCTTGTAGCATTATGAAGTATGCTACACTTTAATAAAAGTCAATGAAATATTAAACTTATCTAACTTATGATGAAGCATAAATTAGATCATTAATATTATATTGATTCTATAAAATAGGTTCTTTGTGATAAACAGTGAATCAGGGCCGGTTCTAGGCATAGGCTGATTAGGCAACTGCCTAGGGCGCCCTCTGCTGGAGGGGGCGCCAAATTGTCCCTTTAAAAAAAAATTTTTATTTATTTTGACAAACTGCTGGACACACCATTCATCTCATGTAAAGAGCAAAGTAAGTAATAAATAAATAAATAAATACATAAACTAAATAAATAAATAAAAAAGCACAACTTTTGCTGCATGAACAGTCAACGTGACGCCCCATGGTTACCTGCTGCTGCCGCTGTGATCAGGTAAGGTGGGGGAGAGGCGCGCTGCGCGCATCCCTCCGTCCGGTTGTTTATTGATAATCAGTGTTGGGAGTAACGACTTCCAAAGGTTATTAATTACTGTAATGCATTGCTTTTTTTTGGTAACGCAGTAATGTAAGGCATTACAGAAAAAAAGCTGTAATATTTTAACGTCAGTGCGCGTTACAGTGCACGTTTAACCCGGATTGAGGCGGTGGGTTCTTCAGAGGAGAAATGTCACTCAGTGAAAAATGTAGTCAGACAGAGCAGAGAGGAGTAAATCTGCAGCCAGTGAAACAAGTCCGGTTATGTTCGGTCCGAAACTCATGCGTGGTTCGGTTCTGAACTCGGTCCAGAGGGAAAATGCGGCCTGAGTTGTGCGCGCTCACGGCATCCAAGGCCTGTTAAGACATATGAGCGCATGCAGCGCTCCGTAAACTGAAGCGAGCAAACTGAGAAGTAGTTTCATGATAAAGAGTCACTCTGTTATTCACGTCAGAAGTTGGAGAGTTCACTCTCTCGCCCACTGAGCAGAGGAAACGCGCGTCATGCAGTGTCTGCTGCAGGAGGGAGGAGCAGACAGGTGGAGGAGAAGCACACAGGTGGAGGTAGGAGTCAGTCAAACTAATGAATAAGGAGCTTGTGCAGAGAGATATATTTTTATAGATTTAAATATACTGTATATAGATATGATGGAATAATATATGGATAGGTAGGGATATATGGAGAGATATGGATGATAGATGGATGGATGGATAATAAATGATGGATGGATAGATAGATAAATGCATATCCAGACAGTTGTATATCTCCATGTATCCATCACATCACCTTCCACTGGATGTAGAATGAGCTACCTTTATGGTCAAATCCATATTTACGGTATTTTTGGTGAGAGTAACTAAAAGTAATGCAAAAGTAGTGTAATGCCTTACATTTAAAAACAGTAATATTGTAATGTAAGGGATTACTTTAAAATGACAGTAACCAGTAATAAATAATGCATTACAGTTTTGAAGTAACTTGCCCAACACTGTAGATAATGCATGATGAGTCTGTGACGTTGTCAGTAATAGCACCTTGTTAAAAGTCGCTGGCAGAATAAAAAGACAAATCAAGCCCTCTGGGGCAGCCTTCAGGAAACGAAGAAAGGAAGAGGAGGAAAAACGGGCCCAAAGTAGAGGTATTTAATTAATATACATGAAATTGTGAACATTTTTCCTGGACCATCATTTAGCAAGTTAGCTAGGACTAAAGGGCTATCATGCTGTTGTGCCCCCCACTTATTATATGAATGATGTCATCAGTTCAAGTTTATCCAACTTTAGTACATTGCTTACTACTTAGAATTTGCAAAAGTTACGTTGTTTCTTTTCTGGGCAGTAGGGGGCGCCAAAATCATTTTTCGCCTAGGGCACCATTCAGTCCAGGGCCGGNCCCTGCAGTGAATCAAACTTATTAGTAATTTGACACAGAGGCAAAAATATAGTTTTATATAAAAATGACTTTATTACTATATTTTCCTAACTAATATTTTTTTAAACAAACAAAACTTGAATAAACATTTATCAAAATGATTAAAGATGCTAAAGAAAGGTCTATTTAGTTTCTGAAAGAAGTGAAGCAATTATAAAATTAACCTGACCGAGTTGATTTTAGTAATTACTGATAATTTATAAATTATGATAAACAATCTGACACCAGGCAGTGACTTCTGAGTGGATTCAGATGGCGTGTGGTCAGTCGGGTTCCTGAGAGGAACGCTCAGGAGATGGAAGAGGACTGAATGGTTCGGAAACTGTCACTGCTGCACCCCGCTTGGCCCTCCGATAACTATCAGCTGCCTCTGGAGACCCACAGACTAGCCATGCCCTGTAGGCCTCCTTCTTCAGCTTGACAGCTCCCCTAACCTCTGGTGTCCACCAGCGGGTACGGGGGTTACCGCCACAATTGGCATTGGCCACCTTGCGACCACAGCTAGCAACAGCCGCCTCAACAATCGCAGAGCGGAACAAGGCCCATTCGGACTCAATGTCCCCCACTGCTCTCGGGACGCGGTCAAAGCTCTGCCGGAGGTGGGAGTTGAAGGCCATCTTGACAGGCTCTTCTGCCAGGCGTTCCCAACAGACCCTCACTATGCACTTGGGTCTACCAGGTCTGCGTAGCATCTTCCCCTGCCACCTGATCCAACTCACCACCAGGTGGTGATCAGTTGACAGCTCCAGTCCTCTCTTCACTTAAGTGCCCAAAACATACGGTCTCAGGTCAGATGATACAACTATAAAGTCAATCATCGACCTGTAACCTAGGCTGCCCTGGTACCAGGTGTACCGGTGGGCATCCTTATGTTCGAACATGGTGTTCGTTATGGCCAAACTGCGACTTGCACAGAAGTCCAAAAACAGAACACCACTCGAGTTCAGATTGGGCGGGCCGTTCCTCCCAATCACACCCCTCCAGGTCACGCTGTCATTGCCCACGTGAGCATTGAAGTCTCCCAGGAGGACTATGGAGTCCCCAGTCAGAGCGCTATCCAGCACTCGTCCCAGAGACTCCAAAAAGGGTGGGTACTCTGAGCTGCTATTTGGTGCATAAGCACAAACAACAGTCAGGACCCATTCCCTGACCCGAAGGCGCAGGGAAGCTGCCCTTTCATCCCCCAGAGAAAACCCCAACATACAGGCAGAGAGTCTTGGGGCTAACAGAAAGCCCACCCCAGCCCTCCGCCTCTCACCCGGAGCAACTCCAGCATAAAAGAGAGTCCAACCCCTCTCAAGGACTTGGGTTCCAGAGCCAACGCTATGTGTCGAGGTGAGTCCGACTATATCTAGCCGGTATCGCTCAGCCTCTTTCACAAGCTCCAGCTCCTTCCCCGCCAGAGAGATGACGTTCCATGTCCCAATGACCAGTTTTTGTGTCCAGGGATCGGACCGCCAACGCTCCCGCCTTGGTCTGCCCCCGATCCGCAATGCACCGGACCCTTCATGTTCCTCCTGCAGGTGGTGGGTCCACAGGTGAATGAGCCCATGTATCCGGTTCGGGCTGGGCTGGGCCCCATGAGCGAAAGCCCGGCCACCAGGCGCTCGCATACGGGCCCCAACCCCAGGCCTGGCTCGAGGGTGGGACCCCGGTAACCCTCCAGGCCGGGTACTCTGGCTTGATGATTTTACTTCCATGAACGCTGAGGAAGTGGTTCTTCTAATTCTTCCTTTGAGCTTAGCTTAGTAATCTAGACCAGCAGTTTATCCATGGGTCTGGCTGCCAGGCTATTTTCCCGTCGCATTCAGGATGAAATATCTAGAGCCAATCAGAAGCGAGGGCTGTGCATATAATGAGAATCCTGCTGTTTCAAACTCAGGTGTAAAAGAGTAAATTTCTAAAGCTTATAATAGAAGCATCATAGCTCTTTTCTTTATAAAAATTACACAGATAGCATTGAATTACACTAGAGAACAATGCAAAACTATAAATAAAAAAATGAGTAAACCACATCTTTTAAAACTTAGTGAATTTCACCAATACTATTCAACTGTACAGAGTAAAACACATTATTCCAATTGGTATCTAGCTAGCATCAACCCCTGCCTCTGGTCATCAACTAAACTGCCTTCAGGGATTTTATTCTGGCGCTGCAAACCTGACAGAGATAGATATGAGTGCACCTATTTCCCTTTGATTTCTCCCTTCATTTCTTTTTCCATTTGTCTTTCTTGTCAATTTCATCCTCCCCAGGCAGCTGTACAGAAGCAAGCAGCCAGCCAGGTTCATATTTTGTTGCACCAACTATTTCCTTCTTTATACCCTCTAGATACATGAGCCAGATTTTGTTTGGCACACACACACACACACACACACACACACACACACACACACACACATACATGCAGACTGAAAAAAAATCATAAAATAGGAGCAAACAAGAGAGAGATGAGTGGAGAGGGTGGAGAGGTAAGGCTGTGCTGTGACTGGAGGCTGTGTTTCCAATCTAATCGTCTGTGTGTCTTACAGGATCTGTGCTCTTAAAGGCCTGACATCAGATTCAATAAGCAGAACTCTGGCTGGGATGTGAAGGAGATCACTGGCTTTCAGTCCCAGTACCCGTCTCTCTATAACTGCTCATTCCAATTTTCAGAGCAAGTTCCTACTGTTCAATACTCTATGGTTCTGTGAGGTCATGCTGGCAGAGGCTCCTTTGATCTGATTCAAAAGGCCGACCATTATCTGAGTTCATCACGCTAAAAGTTAACCAGAACAAATGTTCTTCCTGCTCATTAAAATGTCTGGTAATGCAGCTCTACTGCTTTACAGCCCAACTTCAAAATATATTTCATCGAGTTAAAAATGGTTTTGTTTGCTGTGTACTCATGTTAAGTCAAAAGAAGAAGAAGCTTCACATTTATAGCACCTTTCAAAACCCTAATCACAAGGTGTTTACAGAAATAAACAGATTAAATTATTATAAACCAGTTAACAAATAAACAAAGAGAGATTTCCAACAAAACATGAACAGAAAGAAGTCATCAAAGCATACGAGAGAGAGAGAGTGTGTCTCTTTAGAAGTGCCCTGTCGGACGGGGTGACAGCACAGCACTCATAAAGCACTCTTTATTTTATATGTTATCAGTATTTCTCATGGTCAACTGGACACTAAGAGTGCACATTTATTTTCAGGCTGTGGTAAATGTGCCAACTTGGATGCTCCTGGATTCCCAGCTGGTCGGTCCTCTGAACAAAAGTGTCAATATTATTATTAGAAAAATATTTTATTTGTTCACACTTCACGTTGTCAAAGTTTGGTTTTTAGATTTTAAGTGGTTGAGTTGAACATAAAATAGTGTGCTGTGTGTGGGATTTTTTTTCACCCTCCATTAAAAAACAACAACACATGGGCTCCAGTCAGGTCCAGTGTTAAATGTGATGATGTCAGGCTGGGCCGTTTGGGCTTCATGTCCTTCAGGTCATTTCAGGTTCTGGTTAAATTTTTGGACCCGTTGAGAGCCCTACTCTGTCTCCTTTAGTCTTCATCCTGGTACGCTGCACAACCAGCTCTGATCACTGGACCTCAGGGACCTGCTGGGGGTGGAAGGATGTAGAAGATCACTGATGGAAACTGGTGCTGGTCCATGTAGGACCCTAAAAACCAGAACCAATGTCTGGAAATGAACTCTGAAATTCCCAGGCAGCCAGTGAAGCTGGTAGAGTAGCGGGGTGACGTGGGTGTATCTGGAGAAGCATTCTGAACCACCTGGAACCGATCCAAGGAGGTTCTGTTCAGACAGAGAAGAGATGAAAGGATAGTGGATAAGAGGTCAACTGATGTCAAAAGTCATTGTTCTGGTCAAACCACTAACCCACAGGAGTAAAGATCCAGAACTAATTGTCCTCAGAACCATCACTGATCTCTTAAACAAAATGTTTATGTTAAAGCTGATATGTGGATTATTTTTCTCTGTATCACAGTTTTCTAAATGTTTTAAATGATAGTTCAAGTCTAAACTATGATCTATGGGTAGAGTTCTGAAGATCATCCTTCCTCCTATAGACCCCTTTGAATTCTTTCGGACTGGTGAACTTTTTCAGCCAATAAAATTCAAATTTCCGCATAGTGGGCTATCAGTCAATGTGTATGCGCTTCACACAAACCAGGTGGGGGCCGTGCTCCCAGGACTCTCAGTGTCTCTCTCTGTTTACAGTCTCATTGGCTCATGGAGGAGTCAGAGCTCAATTCTACTAAAAACTTATCCATTCCCCGGCTACTGAGGGATTTATTCTTATTTTTAAACATTTCTCCTCACAGAATGGCAAGGCTTGCCAAGGATACATGTTTTTTTTTTTTGGTGAAGAATTCCATTTTGGACCGAATACAGTTCATTTCCGGGTTCTGCAGCTCGCACTGAGAGAGCAACGTTTCATAAGCACAGTGACAGTCAGGTCTCAGAGCCTCGTCCAGTGTGAGAACATGATACGTGAGCTGTGAATGATTGAACCCTGCAATGTAATCATATTTTGAGCTGGAGCTGGAGCTCAGAGTGACTGCGTACATGCGTGCACGCAATCGCACGCGTCTGTATAGGTGATGTTATAGAATGCAGGAGGTTGGGAGAATGGCTGTTTAGGGAGGGGCCGTGATACGTTGGATTCAAAAACTGCTCTTTTGCTGAAATCCTCCAGATACGAGCTTTAAAGTTTACTTACACCAGGGGTCTGCAACCCCCCGGACTCCGGTCCAAATCCGGACCCCAAGAGGTTTTTGTCCGGACCTCAAAGCATTTTCTCATTTACTAATAATTCATGCTTCCTTCCTATCAGCTGCAGTAGCAGTCAGAGCCAGGCAGCTATGCAGATCAACGACCGCAGGTGGCAGTAATGCACCACTCACCGCGTAAAAAATAAGGTAGAAGAAGTTGTTGCTCAGTAACTAGCTTGGATGCTCACGCTTGCTGATAAAACAACGGTGACTTGGCAATGCAAACATGAGTGAGTAAAAGAAGATGGCTTTGTCAAAATGGTGGACTATGAAAATCGGACATTTAAAGATGACTGAGAGAAGCTTACGCTTTCATTTGACCTCCGTCGACTGTACGGCCAGTCTGCCTGATATGTTATGAAACAGTTGGACTAATAAAGTCTGGAAATCTGAAGAGACATTATGAGACCAAACATAAGCACTTCCACCTAAACTGTCCACCTGTCTGAAGTTAGGACACGAAGAATAAATGAACTGAGAGGACAGTACGGGAGAGCTACACGGTTGATAACTCAGTCTCTTACGGCTCAACAGCGAGCATACGAGTGTTCACTGCGAGTAAAGTGGATTTTAGGGAAACATAAAAAGCTTTTCACTGATTCAGAAATGATCAAGGAGTGCATGGAAGCTGTCCCTGCTGAAAAAACCAGCATAGACCAGCATATGCTGGTTCCAGCATATGTTGTGTTTTGGTGCTGGTATGCTGGTCCATAGTGATCCATTAGTTCAACCAGCATAGACCAGCACCAAACCAGCATAGACCAGCACCAAACCAGCATAGACCAGCAACAAACCAGCATAGACCAGCATTGGTGCTGGTTTAGCTGGTAGACCAACATGATTCAATGCTGGTCTATGCTGGTTGAACTAATGGATCACTATGGACCAGCACACCAGCACCAAAACACAACATATGCTGGAACCAGCATATGCTGGTCTATGCTGTTTTTTTCAGCAGGGGTGGCAGAAACACTTCTAGAAGGAAAAGAAAGACAACAACTGAAGGAAAAGGTCAAGCAAATTCCCATGTCGGCCAAAAGCACAACAAGGAGAGCAGAACTGTTATCCCAAGATGTACAGACCCAGCTGGACTGTGCTATCCAGAGAGCTCCATGCATAGAGTTAAGCCTGGGACACACAGAGGATGGATGTGTTGCCGCGCCGTTATAAAAAAAAACAATTATAGTTACAGAGAGTGGCTACACAGAGAGCGCAACAAAGCGTCCCAGAAACGCCGATACGTGCAGAGGCGCTAAATATAGGATCTGATTCTATTTCAAGCGGCGCGGCTTTTAAACGGCGATTTCCCAAGAAGCGTTGAGCTGAATAGCGCTTCCTGTGAACCCAAAAGACCGCGGCGATTCCGTGGCGTAACGCATCCGTCCTCTGTGTGCCCCAGGCTTTAGAGGCTGATGGGTATATGTATTACAATGCCCAGCTTCTGGTATATGTCAGATTCTATCATGAGGAGAGCAAAGCTTTTGTGAAGGATCTTTTAGGCATCACATCACTAAAAACACACACCAGAGGGGAGGACATTTACTCAGCAATCAAAGAAATGTTGACTGAAAGAGGGATTCATCTGACAGATGTTGTCTCTATTACTACTGATGGGGCACCTTCAATGATAGGACGAGAAAAAGGAGCAGTTAGTCGACTGAAAGAGGACAACCCGGACCTGTTATCATATCACTGTATTATTCATATGTCGGTTCTGTGTTCCTCCCTCTCAGAGGAATATGGTGAGGTAATGAACACAGTCACTAAACTTGTTAACTTTCTCTGTGCTTCTTCATCTCATCAGCATCGTCTGCTTCGTGATTTTTTAGCAGAGGTGAACGCAGAGGCCAATGACTTACTCTTGCATTCAAATATTAGATGGTTAAGCAAAGGCAGAGTTTTGGCACACTTCTGGGGGCTACGACAGGAAATAGAACAGTTTTTGTCACAACAACAAAGTCACAAGGCCCGTGTTTCTTGCAGTTTTAGAAGAATATGGACAAAATAGCATTTCTTGTTGACATCACAGGGCACCTCAATGATCTCAATTTGAGATTACAAAGAAAGAACAACTCTGTGTGTGACTTGATAACAACTGTCCGGTCATTTTCAGAGAAAACTTGACATTCTGAAACAGGATCTCCAGCAGGACTGTACACATTTTCCATCAGTGAAAGTGATCCAGGGTGCCAACATCACCTCATATGCTGCATTTGTACAAAAGCTGATTGAAAGCTTTAAGGGTCGCTTTGACGGCTTTGCTTTGGAAGATCAGCTCCAGCTTTTCATAAGGAATCCCTTTCTGGTGAGAAATGTCATTGCATTCTCACAGGAGGCTGCACGTGTCTACAAATGGGTGGAAATAAGTTCTCTGCAAATGGAACTTGTGGATTTACAAGCAGATGTTCTGTTAAAAGGGCAATGTGAAGCATCTGATCATACTACCTTCTGGCTGCAGGCTGTGCCAAAAGTTTCCTGGACTTTTCAAAGTGGCAGTCTATACCTTAACCATGTTTGGATCCACATACAGCTGTGAATCAGCCTTCTCCACTGTTGACATGATTAAAAACAACCTGACTAATGAACATTTCCGTGCATGTTTAAGAACTGCAGTAACTCCATTCCACCCAAAGTTTAAAATGTTAGCTGCAAATGTCCACGCAAACTTCCCCCACTGAAGTAAGAGCCAGTGATGTTTTGTAATATGGTGAATGTTACATTTTGTTGTTTGTCAAAAAATATTTTCTGCACAGTCTAAAGCAGTTCTTATTTTTTTCTGAATAGTGTTTTCATTTTTAGGTGAATTGTTTGCACCTTAAAATTGATTTATCTGTAAAAAAACATATAATTTCATTGTCAAATAGTTTTTTCCTTTAATGTTAATACTTCAACTGGATTGCACTTTTCTGCTCAGCAGGGTGCTCATTTATAAAACTTTGCGTAGAATCCTTACTAAAACTTGCTTAAGCTCAGCCAAACATTTTCAGGTACGCAAATTCCATTTCCGATTTATAAAACCCTGCGGACGCACAGATCCACGCAATTCTGCTTTATAAATCGCTCTCAGACCTAGAACTGTGCTCGGCTGTTTTTGGGTCAGAACCCTCCTCCTACACACCCACGTTCTGCCATATACGGTCAATGCAAAGTACCTCATGAATAATTCCATATGCATAAGCCGGTGGGTTTCTGGCTTTTAACAGTAAATCGTCACAACGGAGAGGTTTAGAAAACGTGATTTTACAGAGGCTGAAACTCGAGGTGCTTGTGGTGAAGTGGATGGACGGAAAAATGTTTTATTAGGTGGTGAAATGTGACGAATTACGAACACGGAAGTGCTCCGAGAGACGTCTCGCTGCAGTGAGTCTGCTGTCAGTCTGACAGAGAGATCGATCAGGATCCAAGATCTAAGAGAAACGTTTAATGACAACATTTAATTGAATCCAAAGGGGAAGACACGTCATGCTGTTCATCCTATTAAACAGTCAACCTGCTGGATAAAATAATCGCTGGTTGAAACCTGAGAACGGCCGGTGACACCGGGTTTTACTGGTTCCGATGGTTCTGTTGATCTAATACTGGACCCAGTTGATCCATAGGATGCTCTAATGAATCTATCAGCTGATTGATCATCCAGTCATTATCTAGAAATCTCAAAAAACTCTCTCCCATTCATCCGGGGTCTGCCTGCTGGCTGAGCTGCAGCGCATCCAGCGCATTACGCACAAGCGTCACTGCAGGATTCCTAAGTCTCAGAAATCATAATTAATGCACCAATAAGTGCAGTTTGTTATATAATCTGAAGACGACTGGATGAACATAATGGGATTTTTTCGAAAATGCGACATATTTTCATTCAGATTTTAATTTTTATTATTTTTAGAGACAGATTGTTGGTTCTGTGTGCGCGAGGGTCTACAAGTCCTTAATTGTGTCATAAATTCAACATATTTCCATCTCACCTGCTGCTCTGACTGGTTTCACGTCTCCAACATGCTTACGCAAGGTCTAAAGTTTGCTTAGAGTTGCGCACATTTTTCCGTTACGTTTTCTTTTATAAATCCCAAATTTTGCGTAAAAAGTGACCTACGCAACTTTTTGGCCCATTTTGTGCGTAAGCAAGTTTTATAAATGAGCACCCAGATGATTAATTGGGCGTATCAATAATTATTTACATTGTGTTTGCCATAAATATTTTCTGCACATCTTAAAGCACTACTTAATTTCTCAGGAAACACTTTAGTTTTTAGGTGACTTGGTTGCATCTTTAATGTTGGTTATGGTGCAATGCATATCATAATTTCATTTTCAAATCAGCCATGATGATCCAGCTGGATCGCCTACTAATGAGTGGCAGCAGCACTGCTGGTCCCGGTCCGAATGACACACACACTCAGCTCCTCTCTGACACAGGCAAACAGCAACAGCGACACACAGATGCAGTACAGGTGAGATGCGTGCACGCAGCTCCTTCAACACACACAGCGAGGGCAACGCACACACAATTGTAGCACGTCCAACACACGCACACAACATGCCCAGTGCTGGCGACGCACGTGTAGCATCAGCGACAGCTTATCAGGCTTAATGCTGTCTCACAAGTTCTCATTATGACAGACGGGTACCGAAACAAGGCACCGTTTCAGATCACGTGTGTCGGTCACAGAATTTGGTCGGTGCCTTAAAATGTACTGAATTCTTTACCCATCCCTATGGACAGCACACCTACATCCAAAAAAACAACGAGGAATGGTGAACTCTGTTATCTCTGTTGGTGTTTAATCCAGTAATGGTTTCACCCTATCACAGTCCAAAAACCTACAACGTACAGGATGCCAGCTGCTAAAGCTACAACTTTAACCAGTGTACATAACGGTAAAAACGTAGGAGGCTTGAAACAACCAACAAGTGGCTGTTTAGTTTGAAACGTGTGCATTTGTTGTTGAAATTTTCTTTTTTATTCTGAATGGCTAACAATTTAAATAAAAATATTAGAACTACTGTATTGACCTGAATATAGGACGACCCCAATTATAAGACGACAGCCCTCTCCAAAACTAATCTTCAGGAAACAGACTAAATTCACTTTTTAAAGAAACTTTTTAAAAATCTATTTATTTAAATAATACTATAATTTCAGACTGTTTTAATATTTGCCAATTAATCAGGGGTTAAGTTCACTGACGTGGCGACAGATTTCAGTCAATTGGAAAAAAAGAGAAAAAGTTCAGTTAATCTCTTTCTCTCTCTTTTTTCTCGCTCTCTCTTTAGGGATCAGAGTCTCCATTCCTCTCTTTCTCTGTGTGTTTGTGTGTGTGGCGCAAATGAAGATACGTGAGAATAGTGAAAGTCAAGATTTAGAGTCAAGATTTGAACGGAGGTGACGTGTCTAGTACAGAAATAACGCTGCACCGATAATACGTGCGGCACCAGCCCAGCTGACCGAGTTTTTGAGCAGCTGTGTGAGAATGTCAGGAGGATGAGGTGTGTCTGGATCGACCGACACGAGCCCTCACCTGGACAGAAGTCCACGCTGAGCCGCTCACACTGAAAGCACCTGCCCTGCGTCTGGAAGTGGACCTGCTGGACTGATCATTGGGCACCTTAATCCCCAGTGGGCCTGTAACTTTGTGCTGGTCCGGACCGGAACTGGTCGCAGTCTGAGCTGAGCTTCCTGTTGCTTTTACAAAAAACCTGCGCTCTCTGCTGGTGCGGTCGTGTAATGACCCCAAATTACTAGACCTTGATTATAGGACGACCCCACATTTTACATTATTTTCAAGAAAAAAACCCTAATCTTTTATTCAGGTCAATAAGGTAGTTCAAAATATTTATAAAGTTAAAAGTATTTTTTTTATGTTGAGAGGGCGGTGTAGTTAAACCAGACTATATGTAGATATATAGTCTGGCCACGGTCCACTGAAATGACTCATTCATAGGGGTGGGACCAACAGTTGTCAATCAAACCGTCTTCACATGCTATTGGATAGCGCTAGAGCCATTTAGCAACAACCGGAAACAGCTGGTAGATTAAACTTTTACCGTATCATGTCGGCAAAGCGGCCAATGAATCCTCTTTCAAAATAAAAGACTTAAGTGCCTCTATCTGTTCACGTCTTAAAGAAAAGCCCAAATCTAAATCGTCCAAAGTTCATAATGAAGATGTTTCAAACGAACGCAGTTCCTGAGCTGCCGCCATGTTGTTTAAATTCAGTTGGAGCACTGACATCAGCTAATCCCGCCCTCCAACCCGTTTGGGCGTTGTGATTGGCCCGGTACAAGACCGGACCAATCAGTGAGCTGCAGAGGTTCCAATGAGCGTGGCTAGACCAAATTTCTGCAGAGCAGAACTGACGGTCTAGTATACTAGGCTACCATACGCCCCCTTGTGGTGCAGAGCCCGCAGAAAAGAAGTGCACAATTTCTGAAATTATACTAAGAGACTGAAGATTCTACAAGAATTCAAAATGTTGGTTTCTTAATTTAACGGCACATAACTAATCCAGTGTATTTATAATACAATTAATTTTTAGTATGGGCAGTAATATCCTGAATAATAGGAGAGAGTTTTCTTTTATACTAAGAGTACAGTTTCAGGGTGTCATTTGAATGAGTCCATTGAACACTTATCATTTGTTACAAATAAGATGGTGAACAGGGGAAAACCTGATGGAGCAGATGTTGTTGAATGAGAGCTCTGTTAGGCTCAGACAGTCTCTCCTTTCTTATGGAGCCTTTCTGAGAGCCCTCCAGCCATCCGGCCTCTTCCTCATCATCTGTTGGTGGCAGACATCAGGTCGGCTCACAGAGGCAGCAGGTGGTCTGTAGTGCCAGTTAACCTTCTCTGACTGGCTGAACTCTGGATCTGCTCCACATGAAAGATTCTCAGAGCAACACAACTCAACAAAGTGAGTTAATGCACTGTGGCGTGGCTGTACCTGTAGAGTCAACAGCTGCTGATCTTTTCTAACAGCAGAAAGTCCCTCGACTTCAGCTACCTGACATGAAACGTCTTTATGGGAGCTGCGGTGGAAAAGCCCCATCAGATCTGAGTTTCAGTAATCACTGTTTTGTTTGGGTTTAGTTTTTTTCTATGCATCGTGTCATTGAGCATGAAATGTGTCCAATCAAACTCCAGATTGATTTCCTTTATCCTCTGAGAAAAACGATTGTAGGTTTTAAAAAGTACCTAACATAGACATGTGAAACCTAAAAGTATAGTCTGCTTTTTAAGTTGTGCCAGTTGGAAATCTTGTTATTTTAATGAAGAATCGCATTTCCAACAGCTGTCAGACAAAAACTCAAAGTGCATACCTTAAAGCCATTCTCAAGCATCTTTTTGTGTGATGGGTATAAAAATGATTGCCCTACTTGATGTAGACAGCTTTATGTACAGCCACTGTTTAGAGAATTAGCTTGTATGTCTAACAGGACTGATGGTCCAAAGTGTTGCTGTCATCTTCAGACAACCCATTTCTGTTCATGTAATATTATTCTATAAGTTTTATAATGCAGCCCGGTTCTAATCACGATTTTTAACATGGAACTCTGATTTACTAGTATACATGTCACCAGCTGCAGCTGAATGGAACACCTCTAGTGCATGAGACATATGTCATGCTAAAGGCTAATGTGATTTTTGCTCGGGACAAATTTGCAAAGCGCAAATGAGCCGTTTGAACAGTTTGTGACAGACCTGAGATAACTTGTGAAATACTTATTATGCCAACAGTGAGAGGATGGTCAGAGACTGTACAGTGTTTGGCATTCATTCTCCTGCAGTGAGAGAGAAACTTCTAAGTGTCGGATCTGACCTGACATTGGACAAAGCAATAGCTTTGCGCGTGTCGAGGTGTTTTGGGAGGAGCGGTTGTACGTTGGATTCAAAAACTGCTCTCTTGCTGAAATAATCCACAGAGCAGCTTTAGCCTACAGAAAAATACTTTATGACATCAGTGGCTTATGTTTAGCTTATATTCTATTCATTCATAGCTTCCATGCAGTTACTACACATTACAGATAATAGGCATCACAAAAAGTATCACGCAAATAAAGGCTGCTAAGAACTCTTTGCCAAAACAAGAAGCCTAACGCACTTGGTGGGCTGGTTTTGTTTGCTTCTGTGTCATTGTGCATAAGATTATGCTCTTTAAGTGTGTGTGTTTCTGTGAGAAAAACGCATTGTGTTGCAGTAATAGCAGGGGGGCAAGGATCGAGAATAGCTGCAAGCTGTCACACTCCTGACTTAAACAGGCAGTGCGCTAACTCTGCATACACAGCCAGTCACACACCAGCAGCTCTACCCAAGCAGCCAGTCAGAAGGAAATGAGGCGTCGCTGTTGTATGGGAGCACACATTGACAAAAAGGACACATCATAGCCTCAAGAGTTCTCTTTTGTTAAGGGAGATGACAAAAGACAGTTAGACAATGAGAGGTGGCAGCCTCTGAGGGAGGCAAAGAATGACAGAAGTAGAGATGGAGGGAAGAGTAAGAGAACAAAGGTGGTGGTCTGATTTGCAAGACATTTAACTACTGGCTTCATGTCAGTGGTGTTGTACGGTATTGGTGCAGGGAATCCTAGTGAGTAGTAATACAGTATACTACTATGTCACTTGAATCCAATCAGCAAATGACCCTTTTACCAATTTGTATTTAGAACTTTTTCTTTTGTCTTGCATTTGATAAGCTTGGAGACATTTTTCTGACTCCAGTTTCTTTATTTCAGATTGAACTCAACCTAAGGTCATTAATTTATCCTTGGTTGCATCAAACCACCTGACACGCCCTTCACTTATAAATCCCAGTCTCTGATCTCAGCTCATCCCAACATTCAACAAATTATTATCTTATAACTGGCTATGCTTGCACAGCTGTGCACGCCTGTAGACCTAACATCCACCCAGATCCAGATCACCAACTACACTCTCTCCAGAGGCATGCGTGCACAGTCTGTGGACGCCTGATACCTCACAGCTCTCTCTGAGACACAGGCAGGAAAGTGGTCTAATGCATGCAAAAGGATGGGGGTGAGATTAGAGCTATTTAAAACTGTGGATGTCTGTGTTTTAAGCCTCGAGCCCACCTCCCACCCCCCTTTCCCCCACCCCCAGTACTCAAGGCCCTACACACACACACACTCACTCACACACACACACACACACACACACACACACACACACACACACACACACACACACACTTCCGTAAAGCATCCCAAGTATGCTACATGCAGATATGCAGGCGCCTGCTTCTGGGCTCAATCCACTTATGTAACATGGTCATTGGTGGAGAAGGAGCACCATCTGGGCCTGAGGCTACTGTACTCACTGTCCTTACTGTGTCTGCATGTGTACATACTTTGAGTTATTGTAGCAGAGAGGAAAAACACAACTGCTTCTTTTTTATCAGCATTTGACTCACTAAAGGTCCAGTTTTAATCTAAGTATTTCATTACTATAAAAATAAGGCGTCAAGATGACTGGCATTTCAAATAGCATTTTGGAAAAAAAAACTGTAATAAAACCTAATTAATTTAGAATAGAATAGAATGACTTTATTGATCCCACAGTGGGGAAATTCACTCGTTACAGCAGCATACACGTGACACTAATTTCACATGATGACACAGAGACAATATAAGAGGATGATATAAAATACAGAGGTGAATTTACAGGCTGTACAGAAATCAACTGATATTAGAATATCAATATAAAAACAGAATGCAATAGTGAATTAACAAACTGTAGAGAAATGTACCGATATGACCGTTGCACAGACCCTACTGAGTTAGACCAGAATGAAACTAAACAGTGGAGTTGTTCAGCCTTACAGCCGTGGGGATAAATGATCTGCGGTAACGCTCTGTTTTACATTGTGGATGTTTCAATCTGCCACTGAAGGAGCTGCTCAGAGTCCTCACAGGCAGGTGCAGCAGGTGAGATCAGCTTCAAGGGCAGCGTGTAGCTCAGTTGGTAGAGTGGCCGGTCTGGTAACCGGAGGGTCCCAGCTCCAGCTGGGTTAGATTGTCGTTGTGTCCTTGGGCAAGACACTTTACCCATCTTGCCTGGTGGTGGTGAGGAGGGCCCAAAGATGCCAGATTGTTTGTGGTGACTCCAGCCTCTGACAGTCTGCCCCAGGGCAGCTGTGGCTAAAGTGAAGCTAACTGCCATCAGCGTGTGAATGAATGTGTGAATGTATCTATGTAGTGTGAAGCGCTTTGGGAATTCTAGGACTTAGAAAGCGCTATACAAGTACAAACCATTTACCATTTCACCAACATCCTTCTCTCACCCACATTTTGTCAACATGTCACTGTTTTTTGCCATTTCAAACTTTGAAATTCTTCTTATTATTATTTATTATTAACCTTTATTTAGCCCGGAAAGTCCCATTGAGTTACAGAAACTCTTTTACAAGAAAGTCCTGGGTCACCATCTATAGGGCATGTTGTGACCTGCAGGGGAAACCGGAGTACCTGGAAGAAATGCATGCATGCATGGGGAGAACATGCAACTCCACGCAGAAAGGCCGTAGCCGGGATTCGAACCTGCGACCTTCTTGAAACAGTGCTAACCAATGCGCCACCATGCAGCCTCTCCTTCCAGGATCCATCCATTTCCTTCTGCATAGTCAAGGTGGAATTATAAAAGGAGGGAAAAGCATTTACAAAGAATAAACTCCCTTTGGCTCAGTAAACCAGACTGTAGTAGTTTAGAAACTGAAGATACTGTAAAACAGATGGTGCTGCAGATCAGTCATGGACATCTAGACGCTCCCGTCTGTCTGGACACATATTTCCATCTACATCACAGGGAATGTCAGCTCTGTTAATGCACTGAGGAAAGTTTCTTCTTGAGTGCTGAATCCACCCTCTGCAGGACTCTGCTGTGATGTCATCACAAGCTGCATCCATGGCTGCTCTCAGGGTGATAGAGGAATGTCCCGCCACATACATCACCTCAGATTTCTCAAATTCGCATCACGGAGTGGCGCTCCAGAGCGCCCAGAGGAGCGTGTGCAGCTTAGATGCACTGAAAGCGGACTGAGGTCCAGGAAACAGTCGGGGATTTGAGGCCTACAGTGCCGAGACACATAAACATCAACAGATTGCTGTGCGGTCGCCTATAATAATAATAACTTTATTTATATAGCACCTTTCTCAGGCCAATGGCCACAAAGTGCTTTACAATAAAAACAATTATAAAAACACAAAGGATAAAACTTGATAAGAACATAATAAAACACAAAATAAAAACTTGATAAGAACATGATAAAACGCAAAATAAAAACATGATAAAACAAAAACATCATGCAACCTAAAATCAGTTAAAAGTGAGCCTGAATAAATGAGTTTTCAACTGTTTCCTAAAAGAGTCAACAGAAACCAGGCTACGCAGAGGAGGAGGTAAAGCGTTCCATAATTTTGGAGCCACTACTATACTATACTATACTATACACTATAACAGCACCTTTAGCTCTGTGAAACCCTATAATCCATCAAAGAGGTTTTCAGCTCCATAAACGCTGCCAAGATAACACCAGTTTTATGAGAAAAACCACTGATTCAGATGAAGGAAGTCCACCATTGACCAGCAACACAACACAACGCTGCAATACTGCCACCTACTGGATATACATTTATTATTACTTTTTTAGCTTCCAGAACGCGCAGCAGCGTCAGTTGACGTCACATCCGTAGGACAGCGCGGGACATTCGGGCCCCGAATTGCAGAACATTTTACAGCTCACAGCCTGTTCAAGATTATGGAATGATACATGGGTGGACTCATTCTTTTTGATTTAAAATGCTTCATCACTCATTAACCTAAATAAACGGAACATGCATGATTACTAGGGATGTCCCAATCCGATCACGTGATTTTGGACTCGATCGGTATCGGACGTCACCTCCCGATCTGGACTCGGGTTTCCTCTACATGCGCACCGCCCCGCCAAAATAAAAGCCGCTACGCCTTCAGAAGGAAGTTTGGGTTTTTAAATATATGTTAAACAATCTAAAGCACATGGGATTTATATATAGTCTATATTTGTGCACTTATATTAACCATAATCAGAGTCTGAATCAGTTTCCGCCGGTCCAGGAGGAGGGAGGGGGCCGAGACCGGGAGACACGCGAGCTTATGGAGCAGCGACCGGGTTCGCCGCTCACTCCACACCCACCACCAGGATTCGTCCTCCCCTTGAATGGAAAGCAAGCACTGACGGGAGTACTCGGTCTGGAGGAGGCGGCGAGGCCGGCGTGGAGCGAGTCATATCCGCGCTAACTCGTTCCTCCTACGCCACGTCTCCCTCCTGCCTCAGGAGGAGATTCTGCTCCGTGCTGCACAACACCCGCCCTCCGTCGGGAAATAAATTGAGCGATGTTAAGATTTTTAAAAAGCGCTTTCTGATGAGGAGCTTCCTGATTAAATGTCGCTACAAAACGCAAACACTGATGGATTTCTCCAAATAGTCTAAGAAGTTGTTCAGAGCTGCTGCAGTCAGAGGATAAAGCAGGAGGAGGAGTGACGGAGAAGCTGATGACTTAGGAAATGATCCGGGTCATTGTCAGTTAACAAGTTTGTTCTTTCTGGGCAAAAAATGGACCAGAGTGTTAAAATAATGTTGACATTTCTGCAGCTGAACAGCTGTAGGAAAAAAAAAGATTTTCCTCAAAAAGTTACTTTAACCACAAACTAATTTTGTGCACAGAGAATTATGTTTAAGTATTTAAACATATATGGATATGATAGAATATACAGATGGATGGATTTATGTCTGCAGCAGCATGACATCATTTTGTTACTTGTTTGTTTTTATTAGTTAAACATCGGCAAAGTAGAACTCAGAAGCAGCTTGAAGCAGAAAGTGTGAGTATGTCTGTGGTCTGGAGACATTATAAAGTTGATCACAACAACATATTAAAAAGATCGGATCGGGACTCGGGATCGGCAGATCTTCAAAATCTAATGACTCAGACTCGGACTGGAGGGCCAAAAAACCTGATCGGGACATCTCTAATGATTACTTTCAATAAAATCCTGATCCTATAGTCCCTTTAAAAACTGGCTTCCATGTGAACTCCTGTGCATCATTTATTTTCTCTGTAAACTTCACTCTTTACTAATGGTGTTAATTTGGCGAGTACTTTTACTTTTTTGTTTTTGATTGTAAAGCACCTTGTGATTTCTATCTTGAAAAGCACTATAGAAATAAACATTACTGTCTCACGTAAAATATCTTTGGTTTCTAACCACAGCCTGAGTATCAGAGTATCAGACTTTCAGGAGTCTGGTCAATTCGATTTTAGATTTGTAATAGATATGTGACAATAACAATATAATTATAACTCTCCATTTTCAAAGGAAATCTTAAAGTGCTACACAGAAAAAAATAACAAATACTAATTTCAAATAAAAATTTTTACAAATAAAAAATACTAACAATAAAAGGATGAGGCTTTGACCAGTGATGTGCTTTGGCACAAATGCTTGATTCCCCAGATTTAAGTAAATAATGCTTTTTAAAGCTTTTTAACTGGAGAAAATTGAGCTTCATCGTTGACTTCGTTCCCTTTCAGCAGTTGGAGAAAATTGTAGTTGTAGGTAATAAAAAAGAGATGGTGAAAATCAAGGTGGATCTGAAGCTGTAGTTTTTACATAAATGTATTTGTATCATCAGATAGGGTGACCATATATTGATTTCCATAAAAAAGGGCACTTGGCTCGTGAAACACGACTGTAAATATACTGTTTAATTAAAGAAGACTTTACTTTTAAAAGTATGCAGTCTGTGGGTAACAACCTTCAGATAGACATCACAAGTCAACAGTGTTGTTTTTAGCAGTCGTCTGAGTCTTAGGCTTAGACTTTTGGACTAAAATGCTGATTAGTTTTATGCTGGGCTTACACCTAAAGACTCTAAAAGATTATCAGCTCACATCTAAAGTCTCGGGTTAACAGTCTTTAGTCCTAGACTAGTCTCAGACTAAATATTTTATAAAGACTGAATCTTGTAGGAACACTAATTACAAAACAGCAACTAGATTATGTTAGGATTTCATTCCCGCAAAATTCCTCCCATCATGCTCTGCAGAAGTTAAAAATGGAGGAGAAGCCGCTTTTAGCTACAGTTTATATCAAACAGACACGGCTGCTCTGCCCACAGCTTGAGAGTTCCTCCTTTTCAACAGTCTGTTACCAGCTGTGCCTGGCCCTTTAAGAAGGTGGAATTATGGGAAGTCTTTGTTGTTGTGGCTCTGTGTTCCAGCGCGAGGCGCTCTGCTCTCTCTGTCTGCAGCCGCTTGCAGTGCGGACGTACTGTATTCCAGTGCTCTGCGAGCAAAAATAAAGTGTGTGCTGTAAAAGGAGGCAGCATGCCTGTTCAGCCTCTGTACTACGTTAGGAGACCACTGGACAGGGGAAGAAAAATAACAAGTCCATTTTCGTTTGCGTTGAGCTCTTCTTTCCACGTCTGTAGTCATGTTTTGTTGGGTTATGATTGACAGGGCTTCCTGGCTCTGCAGTGAGAACGAATCCTATTGGTTCTTGCTTGTTGTACGTCACTACAACTACACTCCGACTGCAAAAAATATCTAGCAGGTTGGATAAGAAAGACTGGAGAAAGACTGGCATAAATCGGGTCGCCGACTGCAGATTATCCCCTTACATCTAACGACCACGACGACGGGAGCGCGCAGAGATTCCTAAAGACTGGCAGTCTTTAGTCTGCGACCATGAAAATCGTTAGGTGTAAGCCCAGCATTAGTTTTAGTCAACGAAAACTCAAAAAGGTTTTAATCAGTTTTAGTTAAAAAAAACATATTAATCCTTTAACAAAGTAATGTAAGTCAATAAGTTGGAAGTCAGAATCACCTGCTGTCTGTCCAAACATCCTACATGCTGTTTATTTAGTTTAAAACCTGTGAACTCCCATTCTGTGCTGCACACTAAACAGTGTGTAAGTGTGATATGAGAGATATAATATATTAAATATATGATATGTATAATAGTATAAATATAATCAGATACAAATAACAATATAAAACAAACACAATGTGGTCACAACAGAAGTTGTAAGAGGTTCAGACCATCTGACCCACAATAGGCCCTGATCCAGGAGAGTTAATGTCTTAAACCAAAAGCAACCTGACCTAAACAAAAACGTAATGTTCACAATGAAGTTTGTACAGCTTCCTACTGACACCACGACTGTATAACTACATCTCTAATTAACACAGTCGGATAATTAATGTTACAATTCAGACAACAAACAATAACCAAGTAAATTTCAGACCACTCACAAAACCATAGGCCACTTTGGCAGACAGGAAAAGCAACAAGAACATCAAAAACTGTCAAAACTACAGAACCAAAGTATTCAATCAACACTATAAGTGTAGCTCTAACGTTCAGCCACAACAATAACAAAGACATGTCGCTGTTTAATGAATAAAATCACTCATCATCAGGACGAGATATTCAGCTTAGCTTTAGCTCATAGGCATTTTAAATAGGGAAACTCAGCGCTGCAATCTTAGTAAAGCAAAAAACAAACAAACCGAATTTAGTTGATTAAATAAGGACATATTTGGTATCAATTGGCAGGGTTGTCACAAGCTGTCAAGCAGTTTTCTTCTCAATAAGTATCCATTTGATGAGAGAGTGCCCTCAGACAGTAGCACTAGCCAGGCTAGCTTCGTAAGCAGCCATGCAACAGGTCACCCCGGAAAGTAAACAGTTCATCCTCCACAATAAAAGCTGTGCTTGGGAGTAGAGCTGAAGTTTACATGTCACAGCAAACACTGTCTCACATCTCCACTCACTAACGTTTTCGTCTCGTTTCGTTGACGAATACGCCCAGACGTCTCGTCTCATTTTAGTCATCAAAGAGTTTCATCTAGGTCGTCTGCGTCGCGTTAACGTCTAGGAAAAAAGGTGCATTATTGCATTAATTTTGTTATTTTCTTCATTAACAAAACAACACTGCAAGTCAACAAGTAAAAATATTACCCAATGCTATCCAGCCGGTGTGAAATTCAAACCTACAATCCTCTGGCTGCAAGACTAGCGTCTTAAAGGGAACCTGGACTGTTCCGTCAAGTTTGCCCTAAAACATTGACTTTGCTGTCATAAGTAAATATGTGGAATAAATACAAGCCAAATATTTTCCCTTAAAGTAATATTTAAATAAAACTGATTTAGCAGAAGGCTGCCATTGTTATTTATTTCCCAAAGCATTCTGGGTCGTGACGTCACATGTTTCACTGCTTATCTTGTTCACACAGCTGACAGTGCATTCATTACAGCATGTAATGGAAGCTGCTTCGGTTTAGCCTTCCCGATCTGGAGCTCAAAGACAAGTGGGCAGCGAGGAAGAAAGTATCAAGTCAGCAGAAAAAAATAAAGACCAGAGACGGGAGGACGAGAGAGTGGGCCAGTGCATAGGATCCATGTGGGGGATTGTCAGCACAGCATCTGCCTTTAGTGTTTTCTTATACCCAGAAGCACCAGTGAGTTCTTTAAGTAGCTGTGGCCGACCAACAACTTGAATGCATCAGGGCTGAAATGGCGAGAGCACAGCCATGCATCTTTGGGGAGCTGTGTTTGTCTGCATGCATCTTCACACTGTTTTCCACTTTTCTTCTCATGAGGAAAGCTGTGGATACTTTTATTGGTTCCTTTTTTGCCTTTCAACTTGAAATCACAACCAAAAGCTGCACAGTGTGGCATTGTAATCCTTCTCTGTATCAAAGCTAAGCAGACGGCGAGCCCCAAAGCATGTCAACAACCTAGTTGCATCATCATCCCACAGTGGAATGAATTTTAATAGGGATGTCCTAATGCAATCACGTGATTGGAAATCGGCTCCGATCACGTGATTTTAGACTCAATCGAAATTGAGCGTCACCTCCCGATCAGGACTCGTTACAGAGTTTCCTCTGCGTGCCCCGCTAAGGCAAAATAAACGCTGCCACACCCGGGAATCGCCCTCCCCCTGAACAGATGGCTGCCAAGCGGGTCGCACCTCAGGGGCAGATCTAGAGGGGGGCCAGTGCCCCCCTGACAACAAGCTTGGCCCCCTGTGGCCCCCTGCTAAGTGCTTAGTGTTTTTGAATTTTTCTTTTTAAAAAAGCAGCAGGCCCCAGCCTGCCCCCCCTCTAATTTTGGTCTAGATCCGCCACTGTCGCACCTGCAGCGACTCTTTAGCTTGTTAGCCTTTAGGCTGCGCCCCTCTCCTGCTCAGCTCCAGCTGCGTGCAGGCACGACACAACCCCCGCTTCCTGTCCAAAAATAAATTTTGGAACAGTGTTAAGATAAGAAAAGTGCTTTCTAAGGAGGAGTTTGTTGCTCCAGAATGCGATTGTCTCATTAAGAAGTTGGACAGAGCTGCTTATCGAGGGCAGAGGATGAAGCAGCGCAGGGCAGCAGGTGGAGTGAAGGAAAGGAGGTATGGAAAGCCATTTTAGTCCAATTTAAATAAATAAATATTGTTATTAGGAAACAATTAATAAATACTCCATGAAATAAATAAATATTCCCCATAAATAAATGTTAAAAATGTTGTTATTGATAAATAATTAGTAAATACTCCATTAAATAAATTAAAATCTTAGAGGAAACCCTGTATATGTACAGTATATTCTCATTTTTTTTAACACATCTATACGGTGGCTCAGAGTTAGACCTCTTGACTCCACACAAACAGCAACATGTGCAGCATGACATCACTTTGTTGGAGAGATGCTATTGGTGAAATGCTGACAAAGCAGAACACAGAAGCAGCTTGAGGCAAAAGTGTCAGTATGTCTGTGGTCTGGAGGTATTATAAATAGGGGTGCAACGGATCAGAAAACTCACGGATCGGATCGGTTCACGGTTTTGAGTCACGGTTCGGATCAATTTTCGGATCAGCATAATGAAAAAGAAAAGACAAAAAACTTTGCTCTCTCATTATTTTCTAAAACACTGAGCAACTTTTTTATGCTCAATCCTCATAAATACAAACTGCATTTAACTCAAGATGTCAATCTGATGCTTCAATAAAGTTTTGAATCATATTAAAACAAATTAATGGGGGAGATATACTCATATGCCACCTCAGGGTCACAGACCTGCTTCTGTCAAACTAGCGGTCACAGCTGGGGGTGGGGGTGCGGAGGGGCGTGACGCACGAGGCGCTGCTGACTGAACTCCGGTTATATTAACGTTTATTAACTCGTATAAAAGCCCAACATAACGTTATCTTAGACACAAACAGGTGAATCTAGTTTGTCTATCAGAAAGATGGATTTCCAGCTGATGGAGAGAGAGACGGAGGAATCAGAGTCAGCGCGCACGCACGTGCGCAGCAGAGACTGGATATTGATCAGGGATCCTTCGTTCTGGTGTACTAAAACGGTTGAAGCCAACAGAGTTAACCTCTATACGTGATGCAAAACGAACGCCTTTCTAAGAGGGAATAATCTGCAGATTCACAGCGCGTGAGAACAGAACGTCGGGAATTATGTAGCGACGCACGCGCGCTACATGAACCGCGAACCACGTGCGTTCCGAACCGTAGAGGGTGATCCGTACGAACCACGGATCGATGATGATCCGTTGCACCCCTAATTATAAAGTTGTAAAAGTATCTGATCGGGACTCGGTATCAGCAGATCCTCAAAATCAAATGAGTCAGACTCGAATCAAGGCCAACAAAACCTGATCGGGACATCCCTAAATTTTAAAATCAGCTGATGAAATGACCAAGTGGGAAGATGTACAAGACTTGAAGAAAGGGTCCATGGACTGACCCCTGGAGAAACCCACAGGTGTGAGGGGTCTACTTTAAATAGGTTTAGGCTCTCTCTCACACTCACACACACACACACACACACACACACACACACACAGAGGCTGATGGCAGTAAGCTACATTGTAGCAAATCTGCTGTACATCAGGCACTACCAGACCACCACAACCAGTGCTGGTGGCCCTTGATGCCTTCCTACCGGGCGGGGGTGGTCCCAACTATCACCGACGGGGGGAGGGGGTTTCGGGGGAGGGGAGACAACTTTGCCTGGGTGTCTATTGTCTTGTGTATGCTGGAAGGTGAATGTGTGTGTATGTGTGGGGGGCAGGGTGTAGTTTTTATGCTGGGGTGGCGTCGGGCGGGAGGCCTTGAGCTCCGTGGGGCTGTGGGGGGCTGCTGCCATTGGATCTGGATGGGTGCGCTTGTGATCTCCCTGCCCTGGGTGGATTTTGGGGAACGGGGGTGCATACTCGGGCCAGTAGGGGAGCTGGCTCCCTGGAAGGGCTTGTCTTCCCAGTCTGACCTCCCCATCCCTGGACCCTCCCCCCCCCCCCCCCTTGGCCCCTATAAATCCCCCCCCAAACAGGGCTTTGGGTATGGGTGTGTCACAGGTGTAATATCCCATCTCTGCAATCCTGTGGCGAGCTGTGGCCTAAGTTTATTGCACAATTTAAACACTATCACTCACAACATTCTCATAATGCACATCTAGGGTCTCTGGAGTGGGCACACCCAATGGCACATGGGGGGGGGGGGGGGTTGCCAACCAACCCCACCTCCGGTGCCTGTGCCCACCTCCAAGTTACCGTAGACATTGAGGGTTTAGGGCGGGGGGATGGCAAGCTGCCCCCCACCTGTTTTAAACGCATCTTATTACAACATACATCAACACCACACTGGAGGAGGGGAGGGGAGATTTAGGGTCTTCTACACCCCTGTTCTCTGTTTGCTGCCCTGGGCTGGGAGTGGAACGGGCTGTCTGGTCTGGGTCTGTTAGGTGGGCTGCTCTGCTGCCGCGGTGGGCAGGGCAGTCTGCCCGTCTCCAGCCCAGTATGAACGGGCCCTCCTGCTGTGTCTGGAGGCTGGTTTTGCCCTTAGGGTGCTGGTTCCCTGACCTGGGAGTATTGAGTATGAATGAGAAGTGTGAGTGGGTGTACAGCGTCTATTGTGCGTCTATGTACCGGTATGTTCATGTAGGGCTTGTGTGTGCATGAGGGTAGGAAGGTGCAATTGTGTTTGTATGATTGGTTATCTGTCAGGTTGGGTTTTGTCCTCCTCTCTCCTGGGACAGCCTAGGCCCCGCTCTGATGTGGGGCCTATCCTCCACTGCCACACCTTCTGCCGGTGGGTGGTGTCTCTGTCCGCTGGCGTGTTGGTGGATCTCAGGGGCCAGGTACTGTTGCATCTGCCCCGGTGGCTCCTTGGCGGGATCTGAGCCCTCCGGCTCCGTCGGGCCTTGACTGGGGTCGGGTCACCCTCGGGCCCCATGTGGTGAGCCTCTGCACCCCTCCAGATGTCGTGACTGCCCCGGTGGTGGATTTCCTGGAATTCCCGTGGTCTGGGGGGCCTCCGGACGTCTGGGGCTTGGATCTCCTCCATGTCTTCCATGGTTCTTGGGGGGCAGATCTGTGGCTCTTTGAACTGATTGTTGAATAATACTATGGAACAACCTTATAGACACAAGCACGCATACATACACACAGGTGCTCACAAAGTATTCACACAAGTATTGACTCAGGTGTTCCCTAACACATTGACTTGGGCTGTGGTTGGCACTAAACACACCATGTGCATTTTAAAAACACTGTAATTGTTGGGCAGTCATATGCTGTGTATTACTGTCGTATCTATGCCCTCTGTTTTTGTTTGTTCTCTCTCTTTGTAGCAGATTCTTCGTACCTCTTGTACTCTTTTCTCTCTGTTAACTTTCTCCCCTACCCCTCTTTTTGTATCCTTCCCCTTCCTTTCCATCTCTGTGTCCATTGAGATTAAAATCAAACCAAAAAACAATTCTAATAAAGATCTTTTTTTATTTATATTTAAATACAAATCAGATGGAGCATTATAGCGGTGGCTGTAACGCCTCACCTGGAACAGCAACACTGTTGGGCTTGTTCCTGGAACTCAGACATCTATTCTGTTTGCTATACAGCCGGACAGGACACGGGGAAAATAAAATTAAATTAAAAAAGACCACCACAACCAACAGACAAGGTGGGTGAAGTTTTCTTGGCCAAGGAAGGACACAAACTGATCTTTCAGAAGCTGGGATCAAACCAGCCACCTTCTGGCTGCTGAATGACTGCTTTACTTACTGAGCTACTGCCACCCCAAACACTCAACAACTAATAGACTCTATCTGAGGGAGGATACAAACAATACCTGTGAGTGGTCTCTGTTCAGACTGTACCTGCTGCATTTTCATAGAAGGGAAACGCCTGCAGAGAGAGTATGAATATACTAGTGCAGGTCCGTGCCCACCTCCATCTTGTTTTCCTCCTCTACAAAACACTAATGACCTCCCTCCGCTCTGCAGAGAACCTTCAGCCTGGCAGTGGGCTGAGGCAATCTGTCGCTTGTTTGTGCTGCTGACATCTGCTCCCACAGGGACTGGGATTATTCCTCCTTTTTTTCCAAAGCTCTCAAATGTGAACCTTTGTCTTTGTGGTCTGCAGCGCAAGTGGGATGGTTTAAAGACAGAACTTTTATTCACACACACACTTCAATATGTTTGACCAATACAAGGGCTAATTAGAGAGTAAGATCACAGAAAAACAAGCACATACAGTATGATTCCCAGGTCACAGTGGACGCACAGATTTCATTTCTCAGTGGAGAACACAAAACTACTTACACGTCCACTTTGAGCAGGAGGGGTATATACTATTGTTTTGGTCTTAGTTGTCTAACCAGGTAAATTATATATATATATATCCATTGCAAATAGAGTAGGCCTGTATATCAGGAGAAATGTGATTATTTACACCAGTAGCGTAGCCAGAAATGGATTTTTGGCCGGGCCTAATAAGAAATGGGTGGGCCCAATAAATGTAATTGAAAATCAGTTTATTTCCTAAATGTCACTTTTGTTTAAGCAGATCTGTGTCTATACAGTGATTCCTCATTTATTCTGGGAATTACGTTCTAAAAATAACCAGCAGTTGCGGTGAAATCCGCCAAGTATCAGTTTGATATTTTTACAATTATTCCAGAAGTTTTAAGGCTGTAAAACCCCTCACTACACACTTTATACACTTCTCTCAGACAGGCGTTAACATTATCACACTGATCTCGTTTAAACACAACCTGATCATCAGAACGACTGAATAAATCATTTAATTTATGTTTCTGATCGCGTCTGACGGACACCTTGTGTTTCCTTGCGGTAACAAAAAACAGCTGCTGCTGAGAGAAGTGATCTGAGAGCTGCTCTGTGTTTATCACTAGAGGTCTCAATTTCAGCCCGAGCCATCAGGTCGGGTCAAATTATTACGTTAATTATTTCGGGTCAGACAGAAAGAGAGATAGGAAAAAAGAAAGGAGCTGCAGCGCACCTTTTGGAGACAGCATGCTGCTCCATGGTTCTGATTCTGCAGTCTGTCAATCTGTTAAAACATCTTTTCTACCTGTAAAAGTCTAGATTTTCATTCTCGCCTTGCTGCAGACAAAGAAGCTCATAAAGGAAAGGAGCATAAGGTGCGACTCATCAAGACTCTGTCAGCGCACAGTCTCCGAGGAGTCAGGACGCGCTGCTCTCCGCTACACGGAGGAGATTGTCAGGACGCAGGACACAATGTGTTTTTAAAAAATTTTAAAGCATGAAAATGTGCACAAAAACAAGGCTGCAAAAGGTGAACTGTAAAAGAGCGAGGGACCACAGAAACCAACTGAAAAATCTTTGAACAAAGCGTCCAAATTCCAAAGCACATTAAACCTGTAACAGGTTTTGCTCTCTGACATCTTCGGCCAGGTCCTCCACTCTTTGTTTTGCCATTTCTAAAATGCTTTGGTTGACACTACAGTTCACAGCAGCATGCACAGTTAGCAGCAGCTTTCTGGAGAGTTCTGAAATTATTCAAAATAGCCAATGACAGCAAGACTTGCAAATTATGTAATAGATAATAGTTAAATAAAATCACCACAACACATTCATGCTGTTAATGTAAAATTTATTCTATTTCATTTTATGATGACTTAAATGACACCCTTCAAAAATAAAATTAATTAATTTTGTTGAGGAAGCCATTTGATTGGGTGGACCCTGGTTCACAGTGGGTGAACCCAGGCCCACCCATAGCTACGCCCCTGATTTATACAGTTTAAACATGTAGCCAACAAATCTTTAACAGCAAGTTTTGCAACCACTGCCATGGCAGATGAGGGAGACAAAGACAGGGAGGGACAGGGCAGCAGACCTGCCAAAAGGAAGACGGTCCATGTTCCTCAGAAGTTTTTGAATAAATATCATGAACAGGGGGCATGCTTGCAACCTTCTAAAGTTCCTCATCATGCATTTTGCATAGTGTGCACTTATGATGTGGACATAAGCCACCAGGGAGCTGCAGGTAAATTAGCCCTGGTGATGTGTGCACAATTTAAGTATTACATTCTTGAAAACAAAAACACCAATTTCAATATACAAAATACAGTATTTAAATCTAGTTCTCTCATAACCTTCTCAAACTTAATGCAAGTAAAACTGAAATTCTTCTTATTGGCACTAAATCCACTGTATCCAAATCTGGCCAACTTTTAATATCTGTCAACAACTCTACTGTTGTCAAGAGTTTGGATGTCATCCGTGACAGAAACCTCTCTATCACAGCTCGCTTTAACAATATCGCCCAATAGTGCTATTTCCACCTCTGTGATATCAACAGTCTCCGTCCTTCACTTACTCCCACAACCACTGACATTTTAGGTAAAGCCCTGGTTACATCTTGCCTTGATTATTGCAATGAGCTGCTCTTTGGTTTACCACACAAATCTTTAACTGGTTCAAAATTCAGTGTCATTTCCAGAAACCATCATATACAATATATTACCCCCATCCTTAAGCAACACCATTGGCTCCTCATCCATCCTGCATTGAGTTCAAAATCCTCATGTTTATATCCAAGGCCCTCCCTAACCTTGCACCTCCTTTTATTTACTCATCTCCTTCACACTCACACACCATCTCATGCCCTTCAATCCTCTTTTTGGTCCCTCTGTGGGACTCGGGTCTTTCAGCTGCTCTGTTCCCCGACTCTGGAATACTCTACAGCTGAATCTCCACACCACTTCGTCACTGCACACTTTCAAATCTCTCCTCAAAACCAGTACCGCGGGAAGTAGAGGAGATGCAGCACCCCCTGTTGAGAATATGTTCCCACGGCTATGCTCAAACACACTTGTTCAGACAAGCATCCCCCACTTGAACTTCTCACAAGTTACACCACAAACACTCATTTGTATTTTATTTGTTGTTGTCCTTTTGACACTGTTTAACCATTGTTCTTGATGTAAAGTGACCTGTAATCTCTGTATTTAATGTTGTACTTTTAGCACTTTTTAAACTTTGTTCATGATGTAGTGTTTTTATGATGTTGTTGATATACAGTAAAGTAACTTTGAGAGTCTTGAAAGGCACTTAAAAATAAAATGTATTACTCCTCTCTATGCTTGTATTATTTTCCTAGACTGTGAACTCTGATGGTCTGTGATCAGCCAGCGTGCCTCGAGGCTCTCTGTTATTATTTTTCATCTACCAGCGACTCTGCCGCTGAGTGCTGGACCCAAACTAACTAACTAACTCCAGTGGTGTATCTCTGATCCTGGTCAGAACTCAGAGTAAAAGAGGAAAAAGAGTTAGTATCCAGGTGAAGATAAGACTACTGGAAGCGTGGTTTGACTGTTAAGCATCAGGACAAACTCCTTGCTGCATTCCTTCAGATTTTGTCTGTGGAACTGAACTCCTTTTCTGCCTTCCCAGCAGAGCTGCACAGCATCAGGGATTCTATGACCATGCTACTCGAGACGTGTGCATCCAGAATCTTCAGTGTTTTCTATACCTGTACCCTCCCTCTGTGGATTTTAAAGATGCTCTAATCCTCAGGAACTACCACCAGTAACCAGTCGCTTCAGTAAATTGTGATGTCATGATCGTAACTATCAATGCAAATTCAATCATTTGTCACAAATCTTGTGCAGACTTGCAATTTTCACCAATCGCCACAACTTTTCCACAAATCTGACCAATCGTTTGCTGTATTTTCCTTTTTCTCTGACTAATCACTGCAGCTCAGACACATTATGACCAATCCCCATTGCCTCTGCTTTTGTTTTTCCTGCCTTCCCAGTTTTACATCTTGGAGCCAAAACTGACAGATGTAAACATTTGTGATGCTAAACGGTCCGTTTCCATCAGATATCATGACTAAAGTATGCACAAGTCAGTATTACACAAAGTGGTGGAAAGCTGTTCTTCAGCATACACAATGCTGTGGTGGAACATAGACAAAAATTATTGCTTCAGAACAACTTTTTAACTGCAAAACATGGGAGGAGATTTGCTGACATGCAAGGACGACAGACGCAGCAAACTACAATGACAGAGGCTATGGCGTCTGTTAAAAGTGCTGAACGAGACGAGGCGAGTTTGATGTCCGTATTTGGACAATGAAGAGATTTGTATTTAACACTCACAAAGATGTACATATCTGTGCCCTAAAGTATGTGTGCTTTGCCAGCGGTTTTGCTATTATGTGAGACAATTTGAAATAAATAGGACCTTCCTGGTTGCCATGGAGATTACTGCATCTTGTCTTCACGTTAAGGTGAAACACAGCTCATACAGTGTGTCTGTGTAAAGAAGTTCACTGTGTATAAACAAAACAAAACCTTAAACACAAAAAGCTCAAAAAAATTTAAAGGGCAACTTTTACAAAAAGGTGGCAAAGATGAGTCATTTTAGGCCGTAACAATCACCAGATAATATTGCAAAATCCTGAAGAAGCTGACTCATTCACTTCACTGAGCCTAGCATTATTAATTGTCTGCTTCAAAAACAATAAATCCTCCCTGTTGAACAAATATGTTTCCCCCCTTTAATCAAAATTTGGCAGCAAGTATCACACTGTGAAGTAAAGTGTCTGTGAAGTGCACGTGCAACAACTGACATGCAGCCTGTTTCAGTTCTCTGAACCTTTCTATAAAAAGACTGAGATGCTGATTAGTTTTAGTCCCATTCTAGTCACATCTATATGTGATAGTTTTAGTCCAGTTGTAGTCGACGAAAACTCAAAAAAGTTTTAATTTTAGTTAAAATAAAGTATAACATTTTTAACAAAGTTATTCAGGTCAATAAGTTGGAAATTAGAATCAATCAATTCAAAAGTACCATAGGCTGTTTTGACATTAAACAGGAAAAGTAATGAAAAACATCCAAAATGGACAAAACTACAATAACCAAAGCGTTCAATCAATACTATAAGTATAGGTCTAACATTTGGCCATGATAATAACAAAGACATGTCGCTATTTAATGAATAAAATTACTAATCAGGACTTAAAGCTCATTAGTCTAACCATTAGCTTATTAGCTGGTTAAAGCCATACTCAGCCAGGTAAACAATGTAGCTTTTTAACGTTTTTTTAAAAGCCTCTTAACAATGTTCTAATATAGTATAGCCATAAATATATTGTAGAGATTTTTTTTAAAAACGAAAGAAATCAATAAAGTGGTTGTCCCGCAGTTCTCTAAAAACTTCAGCCAATCCTATCGTTCGGTCCGAACGATAGGATTGGACAATCCAGCTGTCTGTCTGCCGCATTTCCTCACTGCTTGGATTGGCATTAATCCGCCCGGGAACATTTTGGGGCAGAACATCCCGGAAGTGAAAGTGAAAGTAGAAGTAGGACAGAGAGCCGGCGGGTGATTCCATTTTAAGATAAAAATACCAGAGTCCCCCCCAAAAAACACCTTTTCAGCTAGCAGAGAACTAAAAACCTTTGGATGTAGAAAGAGGAAAAACCTGGAGGAACGTTTCTACAGCTGGAGTTTGGCTCTGTATATTAACAATTTGGTCCAAACGATAGGATTGGCTGAAGTTTTTAGAGAACTGCGGGACAACCACTTTATTGATTTCTTTCTTTTTAATCTCCACAATATCTTTATAGCTATACTATATTAGAACGTTGTTAAGAGGCATGACAGAAAAAAACGTTAAAAGCTACATTGTTTACCAACGTGCTGAGTGCAGCTTTAAGTGATTCTTTAACAAATTAGGCAAATCAGAAGTTTTTAGAAAAAGTAATTGTTAATGGCAGCGTTATTCTTCATTAATTGTTATTAACAAAACAACTCTGTCACATTTACCTGCAGTAGACAACAGTCCTCAGGCAACCTAACAGGCTGATGAAGGAAACCAGGAAGCGCCTAATGATTAAACGAAGAACACTTTCTGGCTTTTGATGGTATTATTTCAATATTTTAACTCATTTTGTTTAAAATGGTTCTTACTTCTAATGTTTGTTGTGGTAACTTCTTTTCTTAAAGTCAGAAATCTGAGTCCATAGAACAAAATGTGATTGTTGTTTCTGTGTGACAGTGTTCACCAGTATGTTTTCTAGCATCAATATCACACACACACACACACACACACACACACACACACACACACACACACACACACACACACACACACACACACACACACACACACACACACACACACACACACACAGGTACCCTGGACCTGATCACAACCTAGTTGACATTACAACAATCTGGCTGCTCTCAGGTCAGCAGATTCAAGACATTTATTTACTGTGGATCAGAGCCATTCACTGCATGAAGTTTTATTCATTGTGAGACATGCAGCTGTTTTATCGATGGCCTTGAGCAATAATGTATTGTTAAGTGAAAGGTGTGTGACCCATGACCTCCAGTCAGTAATTATCTTGTATCCGTGGCTTTTACTGACCCCTCCAAGGGCATTTCTACACACATGAAAAGGTCACAGTGCTTCAACAATCTGAAAAATGTTTTAACATTTTACAAAATGCAACGAGGTTCAGGTGCCTCTGTTGTTTTGACATTTTATGTGACCAAGTTTTGTCTCTAGGGAACATCGTACATCATATTTGATTTTTTAAAATAGGATCAGTGCTGCTTTTATTTCTAGCTGGAATTTTTTGTTTTTGTTTTGGCCATTGAGGCCCCCCATGTCCCCCATGGACAATGGACATATGCTGTTATCAAATGTAAAATAAAAATAAACCTCAGGTGACATTTAATCCTCACAGTATTACAGATACATTTCATCATAAATACAGTTGGAGTTGCATGTGAGGACTTTAGCATTAGGTGGACCCTTAAAGATGTCAATCTTCTCCTGGATTTCATGCAGACAAAGTCAGAAAACCTCCCAGGCCGGTCCTCCGTTGTCCACAGCTCCCTCTGATAGTCCAAAGTCATCTGTGAACTTGACATCAACTTTCTTTTCAGGTGAGAAGTCAGTTCTGGACATGGCTCTGGTTGCTCCATCCCACACATTTCTTCTTATGATGTTGAAGCATACAGTGCAGTCATCATTTACTCTAGATGCAATCTGCTACATTACCTTCTGTAAAGTCAGTTTAGATTCACTGAAATTAAACAAAAAAAAAGATATAAATAAACAAATGAATCAAAGTTACTATTATAGGTAATAACGGAACTCATCAAATTACAATCTAACATTTTAAAGATTTCTATAGAAATTTATTTTAAAAAATCTCTATAATGAAAAAAAAGTAGTTTAATAGTTTGGAATTTTCTTTCCATTTCAAAATGAATTTATTTTCAGCATCATTTTACAAAAGTTCCAAAATAATTTTTGAACAGGAAGTGGTCTGAAAAGGAATTAGAGTTCTGCTATTCCTCAAGAATCTGGTGGTGGTTCCATTTCAGTGACTGTTAAATGAAGGGCCTGGAGAAAAAGTTTAGAAGCAACAAAAATGTTCAACCCAAGCACAAAAACTGTACTTTCATAAATTATTTTTGAATTGTTTTCCTTATTTTCATTTGTTTATGTATTTTAATATTAAAACTTTATTATAATGTATTTACTGATTTATTAATGGTGAATTTTACTACTAATTGTGAAGATATTACTAATAAGTTATTGGTATCTTGCATTACAATTGAGATATTTATGCTTGAGATAATGTCCTGAGCTGACCTCTCAGTTGCACTGGTATCTAAAGACCCCCCCCCCCCCCCCCCCCCCCCCCCCCCCCCCCCCCCCCC
>SSNR01000010.1:889254-899403 GCA_006937965.1 Callopanchax toddi | reverse complement strand
CCCCCCCCCCCCCCTCCCCACTCCTGATCTACCTAAGCGTTTTCATTCTTTCTAAAGGAGACTCTGATTTCACACATGTTGCAACATAATTTTTAATAACCTCACGGTTAGTTACTGATAATTGAGCTATACAGTTTGACCGGCTCTACAGTATGCTTGTTTTGATGGGACTCTTTGACTCAGAGAGACACGTATTCTTACGCTGTCAGCCTTCCGTGAGCTGACCAAGCTTATAGAAAAGTTGTTCTCCAGACTGATAAAGATCCTTTAGGTATTGTTCTGTCCTGAGCTTTGCACTAAACTTCACGGTTTCTAATTTTCTGGAGGAACTTGGTGTTATCTGCTCGACTTTTTGCCGAAGCGGACTGGGTTTCCTCTTTTTTTCTCTGTGTGGAGAAGAGAGCTCAGCTGAGCCCTGCATAACCAGGTGATGACAGGTACGGTGGCTGCAGTGGCCAAAACACCTCAGAAAATGAGATAAGAAAATGTGTTTGGATAGAACACAAAATGACGGTGGCTTTGCCATCAAATTTAAAAGCTGTCCATTGAGATTTAGGCTGTCTGTTTGTGAAAACAGGTTGTCATAATGATGGCTGGACGGCTCGCTAGCTAATACTACAGTATGTGTTGGAAGGTAAACCTTCGGTCCAGTCTGACATCCCAAGCACTCTGGTAAAGGTATTTTTGTCCAGGATGTTTCTTTATTTGGCCACATTTATCTTTCCCCTGCAGCTGCAAAACACCCCCACAGCATGATGCTGCCACCACCATGCTTCACTGTGGGACTGTATTGGACAGGTGATGAGCAGTGCCTGGTTTTCTCCACACATACCGCTTAGAATTAAGGCTTAAAAGTTCCATCTTGGTCTCATCAGACCAGAGAATCTTATTTCTCACCATCTTGGAGTCCTTCAGGTGTTTTTAGCGGGATTTCATGTGTCTAGCACTGAGGAGAGGCTTCCGTCGGGTCACTCTGCCATAAAGCCTCGACTGGTGGAGGGCTGCAGTGATGGTTGACTTTCTACAACCTTCATCTCCTGACTGCAGCTCTGGAGCTCAGCCAGAGTGACCTTTAGGTTCTTCTTTACCTCTCTCACCAAGGCTCTTCTCCCCGATGGCTCAGCTTGGCCGGACGGCCAGCTCTAGGAAAGGTTCTGGTCGTCCCAAACGTCTTCCATTTAAGGATTATGGAGGCCACGGTGCTCTTAGGAACCTTAAGTGCAGCAGAGATTTTCTTGTAACTTTGGTCAGATCTGTGCCTTGTCACCATTCTGTCGCTGAGCTCTTCAGGCAGTTCCTTTGACCTCATGACTCTCATTTGCTCCGACATGCATTGTGAGCTGTAAGGTCTTATATAGACAGGTGTGAGGCTTTATTAATCAAGTCCAATCAGTAATCAAACACAGCTGGACTCAGATGAAGGTGTCCTCTCACAGGTCAGAAGAAATAGACAGCACCTGAGTTAAATATATGAGTGTCACAGGAAAGGGTCTGAATACTTTGGAACATGTTTCAGTTTTTCTTTTTTAATAAATCTGTAAAACTGTCAAGTAAAATAATGTTTTTTGTTGATTTTGAACCAATTTTTCTGAGTTAGACTGTAACCCCTAAAGTTCTAATGATATAGATCTCATATACCGGTGTTAGGAGGAACACAAATTCATTTAATTCAACCCTCTTTAGGATTAAAAATTCTATAATTTATATAAAAATTACAGCAGTTTAATTTACTGTTCATAACAGATTGATTTATTTTAGATTTAGTGTATGGATGTGTCTATGTAGTGTGAAGTGCTTTGGGAGTTCTAGGACTTAAAAAGCTCTATACAAGTACAAACCATTTACCATTTAGATTTATTCATCAGAACAATAAAAACACAACAGTGCAAGATTTCCTAACATGAGGTCAACAATTACATTTACGTCTGTATAGTCCATAAAAACAGGTTTATCCCATTTAGATAAATAAACTGAATTAGTTATAGGCACCTGAACAAAAGTGAAACTGTACTAAAGGGTGATGTGCAGAGAAAGCAACTACATACGAGTTGAAACATATTTATAATTGAATTTTTCCTTCAGTCTGCATGGTGCAGCTAGACTAGAGCATGACGTCAGACAAGATTAACGCTGTGTGAAACACATACTGACATAGTACAAGAATGAGCTGTTAAACATTCTGTCATGAAAACAACAGCAAGGCAGATTTACAGTGTTTATAATGATTGGTTTATTTTAAACCCCTCTCTACATATTCTGGAAATGTTATGCCCCATCAGCATCAAAAAGCTGCTTTTCAATAAAGAGAAAACAGCTTTGAGATCTGAAGTGTTGTAAATGTTTCCACTCACACCGTGTTGCCATAGAAGCCTGATTCAGTGTGTAATTGCTAATGAGCTCATTAGTATAGGGGAGAGGTGGGAGATGGGAAGGGAACTGTCCAGTGTTGTGATGCTGCTTTCTTAGATGCCATTACTGTAATATCAACATAGTTTCAGACTGGTTAAGACAGAATAGGATTTTCATCCAGTACATGAATAACAGAAACACATTTCGAATCAAAATCCTGAATTTGGGAACTGGAGTTTGTTAAGTGATGCTACGTCTCAGCATCACTTCTGGAGTAAATGTTTATGAAGCAACCAAGAGAAGTGATGTGGATAAAAGTGTGAACTCATTAAATCAATTAAAAATGTCCGCTTGTTGACATTTCTACAGCTTTGGAATAAAGAATTTAATGCAAATCTGCAGTGAATTAGTTTCATGTTTAAATTCTCGGCTGTTTGTTTATCAGTATCTGGATTTGATGGATTATTTCCTTAATTTATTACCAACTTTATCTGAGTAACAGCAGTGGGCTTTTGATCTTTTGGAGTCAAAACGGTGACAGACTTTGTTGCATTGGTATTTAGTGCAAACAGTTCTGCAGCATGACATTTAATTTTCTTTTGTAGTCTCCATTAGTCAATTGATTGCTGTAATGCAGGAAACATAATTGAGTTGGAGAACACGCTGCGAGCTGCCATGATTTAAAAGGTTCAGTGGTTAATGTCTTGCCATTTTAAACATCCAGAGCAAAGGGAATGAGATTTGACTCCACAGAAATTGGTGAGGAAAGAAAGAAAATATTGCCTGACAGGTAACCTAAGCCGATATTTGGTTCTCTGCCTTCATAACATTTCTGTCAGTGGTTAGCTTTAGCTGATGTTAGCTGCTTCTGCAGTAGCACACTTACTAGATTTTAAGCACCAGAGGAAAACACAATATGCATGTGGTTGTGTGTGACTGTACATGTCCCTTCTCATCATGAGAGTACGAACATACAATTATCCATCCATCCATCCATCCATCCATCCATCCATACGTACATGCCATGGATGAGGGAGGTGTAGGAGGACCTGTACGTAGAAACAGCCATAATGAAACAACATTCAGACAGATACCACTCCAGTGCAGGTCCTGATAGGCCTACTCAGTGAATCAGCCTATCAGTAACATGTAATGATCAATGGTAATGAAAGCTGCAGTCAGGTCCATCAGAACCTTCTCCTGCATCACTTCCAATCAGAAAGTCTCTGGAGACTCGGAGAAGAGTTGTTTCAGGAGAATGAGCTCTACAGAAACCTGACTGAACCATCAGAGATGTTGTGTTTGTCCAGAGCTGCTGGGAGTTCTTTAGCTACAACATTTTCCAGGTTCGTAAATAAACAGTAATTTAGAGACTGGTCTGTAGCTGCTGAAGAGAGAAGGGTGGAGATCAGGTTTCTGTAGCAGTGGGTGGATTACAGCGTTCTGAAAGTAGACAAGAACTGGACCAGGAACCAGTAGACAGGGACTGGACCAGGAACCAGTGATTATTGACCTCACTGTTTTGTGCTGCTTGATGAAATAAATTCAGGAAAATAAGAAGAAATGATTAAATAACAAATGACTACTTTATTTTACCTCACTGAAATGAGATTTAAATAACAATTCTGAACATTTGTCACACTAAAATTTAGAAGAACACATAAAGTTAACAATTACCTACAATAAACATCTGACTACATTTTGTGAAATGCCTCACCTGGACAGCAACACTGGGCTTGTTCTGGCACTCAGACATCTATTCTGTTTGCTCTACAGGTGTAGCGTTATGGAATACGCTAATCCAATGACATTTGACCCCTGGTCACTCACACACACTACTGTACTTTTTCTGCCAATAATCTGGATTATATGATCCTTCATCAGGTCCTAACCTCTTGATAACCTGACTCAACATTTCTACAGATGTCCTCCAACCTTCTGGTCAGATGACTGTCCAGCTTCCAGCCAGATGACCTCACTGGACTCTCTCTCTCTCTCAGTTATAATAAACTCAGACTCTCATTCAGCCTCCTTTCCTACCATCACAGTCCTTGGACACTAGGTTAATCTCTTGTTTACATGCAGTGTTCCTGCTCCAAGGGCGTTCACTCACACATTCACTCACACACAGTGTTATAGATGATGGGTGACTGGTTACACATGTTCTACCTTTGCTAAAGTTAAAATAATGTTTGTTACTTAAAGGTAAATTATTTCATTAATTAGTTAAAATGAAAAGTATTAACTTTTATTCATTTTTATCAAATTAATAATTGTGAGTTTAACAGGCTGAAGTCATGTGACTTAGTAAACTCCCTGAAAATCTCCTCCAATCTCATCAGTCCACATAGACACTTCTTATTCTCTGATTGGTTAGTAGTTTCATTAAAACTACAGTAGTTTAGTCCACGTCACCCTTCAGTCTGAGCTGAACCAAACGACAGCTTTGAACCAAGACCTCTCCTGGGGAGCTTACTTGCGTGAGCGCTTCTACATCCTGATCTATTAAATATTACTGTAAATACCCCAAAAGTAGTTTTACTAAAACATGATGACAGAGTCCTGCATGCTGTAAAATAAACAGTAGAGAAATAAAGTCATTTTGAGGCAGATTTAATCCATTACAGTTAAACTGGATGCTACAATCACTTTTTGACAGGTGAAAAAATCAGTTTGAAGTTGATGTAAAAATACAGTTGATGCTTTAATCAGGTCACCTGTAAACTAAATCTAATCCTTTATTGTCAGGTGGACAGATGAGAGTTTACAGTAAAACTATTAAAACAGGGTGAGCCTTAGTAAACAGCTGCAGTCCTGACAGATACATTTGCTTTAGTGTTAAAAATGTTTGATTGGACCAAATTCAACCTGCTAATTTTATCAAACATCAATGAGCTCAGATTTCAAATGGTCTGGTGAGTGTTGGTGGGTTTGTGCAAATCGCCCTGTGGTGATTTTTTCCAATGATAAAGTGTACCTTGGCTCCAAAAAGGTTGAAAAACCCAGCCTTTAATATTGTGATCAAAAACATTGAATCTCAATTCTGAGGCTGCTCTGTAAATAGTTTTCAAATAAACAATACATATAGCTAATTCTGATCAATCCATATCAATTTCTGACTTAAAATAATGTACCCATGTAAGCCACGCCCACTTCAGGGCAAACCACACCGACTTCCGGGGCAAGCCCCACCCGCTTCCGGTTTAGGCACCGCCCACTCCAAGTACAGATACGGATACAGATAATTTAGATGGTTGAACAGATACAGATAATGCTGTACTCGCTCATCCCTAAGTGCTACCAACTGCACCACCAAGCAGCCATGAAACACAAATGTAACTGCCAAAATCGATAGATGCATCTTTGCTTCCTGTTTAGAATAGTCTGTAGGGCTGGTGGATCTTTGGGATTACCCATTTAAACAGATTAAGAGCAAAAGTTTCACAAATAGGTTTCCAGGAGGGTGGCTCCTCATATTCAGGCCACATGTCCATCAGCTGGGATGAGTCACGCTGTTACACCAAGATGATCCTCTGCTGCTGCCTGCCCTCACTCTTCCTTACTGCTATTGTCTAATCTCTCTCTCTCTCTCTCTCTCCCTCTCTCTTGCTCTCCCTTTCTCTTTTTCTCTCTCTCCCTTCTCCTTCTCTCTCTTGCTCTCTTCCCTCTCTTGGTTGCTGCCTGCCCTCACTCTTCCTTACTGCTATTGTCTAATCTCTCTCTCTCTCTCTCTCTCCCTCTCTCTTGCTCTCCCTTTCTCTTTTTCTCTCTCTCCCTTCTCCTTCTCTCTCTTGCTCTCTTCCCTCTCTTGGTTGCTGCCTGCCCTCACTCTTCCTTACTGCTATTGTCTAATCTCTCTCTCTCTCTCTCTCTCCCTCTCTCTTGCTCTCCCTTTCTCTTTTTCTCTCTCTCCCTTCTCCTTCTCTCTCTTGCTCTCTTCCCTCTCTTGGTCTCTCTGTCCCCCTCTCTCTTTTTCGCTGTCTCTCTCTCAGATTTATGGACTAACCCTCCTCTTTTTTGTTCTCTGAGGTAAGAACCTAGAACATGGTATTCTTTAGTGCCACCAATCCATGTCCTCATTTTAAACACACCGCCTGCCTAATTCACTGTTATATAACAGACAATTATACAACCAATTCAGGACTCACCAAAAACAAGCCTCACAAGAGCACTCCAAGTACTTCCAGTCAGCGGTGTGGTACTGATGGAGGAAGATGAGGAAATGTATAATTCTCATAAAGAGATGGAATACTGTTAAGACCCATCATGGATTAATGATGGAAGTGAAACACATGGGAGGGAAAGAGGCAGTGTAAAATTGTCAATTAGGCTTTTCTTCCTGTGGAGGGAATTCAGTAAGCCTTGAGCAGCAGACTGCCTCTAGATATAGATTACAGATAGCTTTTTGTAGCATTTGTTGAATCCTTCAGCCTGAAGATAAACAGCTAAATGTAAGATAGTCTATGAATGCACTGAAGACCTAAACATAGACTACGTCTTTTAATCCAGAGTATTACAGACTGTCTAGATCCTTTCTCTGATAAACCTGTCAGCTACATATGTGTTTTGTTTGTCAGCAAGACTTCCCCACATTTAGTCAGTCAGGTTAATGGAGCCCTGCTCAGTGAGCATGGCCACATGATAGATTATTATATGTCCCCCAGATCAAATTTAAACAGAGGAAAATCCCAGCTGTTCCAAAAATTCACAAAAGCATTACTGCAGGGCAGTGTGGAGTTGTCAGTCAGAGATCAATATATAGAAAGAGAGAGAGAGCTAAGCTAAGAGAAAAGAAGTTGTCACCAGTAAAGAAAGTTCCAAACATTCCTACAAACATTAAGAGATCTGGGATTTCCTTATATTTTTTGTACTTGTTGCAGACTGAAGAATCTTTTTTTTTTTTTTTGATGACTGTGTACATTCTTTTAATCCGTGAAGCTCAGGTGAGTTACAAAGTAGTATGTTCTGATGGATCACTCAAAGTAGCATTTATAGGCTGTGGCGGCTTGTTGACGCGCACGCACTGGATCCCTCTCTACATGGAGGAGCAGCGGTTCTACGCCGAGTCTCTCCCGAATGTCCAAGCTCCTCACCCTATCCCTGAGGCTAAAGCCTAATTTATACTTCTCCGTCTGCGTCGGAATGGAGACACGCAACACCATTATCCGTCGACGCAAGGGCTCTCCGACCCTCCCGCAAGGACGGACGGAGTAGAGCCCACTTTTCTAAACATCCATCGAACCAAACGTATAGCGCACGTCTCTGATTGGTCGGCCCAACAACCCAAGATCATTTCCGTCTTTATGCCATTTCCTTTGAATTTTTCATTGGTGTCGGTGGCGAACGAGGAAGGTTGCAACACTTTTGTCGATATGGATCAAGAATGTCTAGCTGAGGAGGTCCGCAAGTACGAGTATTTGTACAATCCATCCATGAAGGATTATAAAGACGCCAATTTAAACTTCAATTTGTGGAAGGAACTTGCAAGTAATTTAGGAATGGAGGTGAGGGATTGCCAGAAGATGTGGAAGAAAATGCGGGACCGTTTTGTACGAATCAAGAAGACCATGAAGAGCAGCAGTGGCGATGCTGGCGGCAAAAAAGTCCCAGCATTTTATGTGCTCCTTTCGTGGTTGGAGCCACACATTAAGCACAGGGAGACATCTTCTAATTTCAAGGTAACTATATCATGTTTGCATGGTCTTTGTGTCGCCGAGCTAACATGCTATTCAATAAACTGCACTTCTAGTAAAAACCTTGTAATGAAATCCCCTTTCTTGACTGTTGCAATTACATCAACAGATTGATAAGTATAGTTAGACATATTTTTAACCAGTGTATGTAATATACTGAGTAACTCTGACATGCTATCTTTTTTGTTGCCTGTACAGTTCTCTGAACACCAGGACCTGGCCTCTGGGGGATCCGCAATGGACCAGGACTCACCTGGATCATCAAGCAGCCTTCGACCTGACGAGATGCAAGAATATTGAATTCAGTCTGTAACCTTAATCGTTCTTTATATAATGCAGGCAATGGTGAGTATGCATATAATCTATCCAAGTTAAGAATTTGATCCGAAATATCCTTCTGTCTCCGTTTCGCAGCCCTCCTTTTAAATGCAGCAAAAGAGATTATTTCACCCCTAAGAAAGGCCTTCAATGCTTCCCAAATTGTTTTACAAGGCATGCCTGGGGTCCTATTTTCAATCAAAAAGGTTTTAATTTTAGAGGAAATATTTGAGACAAATGTCTCATCAGCAAGCAGCAATGGATCTAGCCTCCAAGCCCTTTTCACCTGGGGTGTGTCCAAATTCAGGGTCTGCATCCTTTGAAGAACCCAGCCTACCCGGTCGACGTAGGCTGGGTCCTTCGTAGACCGCAAAAACAGGAAGTAGGCCACTCTTAAAATTGGACGGTCTAGCCTTCAGATTTAGCCCCGCCCCTACCTCACCGTACGTCCTGTCACCTAGCAATCATGACAACGCGGGGAAAATGGGGCTTTTGGAGGAACTACGTAAGTTTTACCGCCGTCACCGTAATGTTTTGTGTCGGCTCAGAGATAAGTCTATCCAGGTAAAGTAGTTTTGTTTATTCTACAAACTTTCAAGAATTACATGTTAACTTTAGCTGGTTTTATAGATAATTTCAGCAACTGAATGACCTGTGATCAAATGTAAATGATAGTATATTAACTTATATATAGTATCAACATTTTAATTCACAATACTATAGAATATTTTAATATTTATTTATTTATTTATTTATTTATTTTTTTTTTTTAACCCCGTGTCCTGTCCGGCTGTGGAGCAAACAGAATAATGTCTGAGTGCCAAAAACAAGCCCAACAGTGTTGCTGTTTCAGGTGAGAGGTTACAGCCACTGCTATAAAACTCCTCCTGATTTTTGTTTAAATATAACCCCCAAAATCTTTATTAGAATGTTTTTATGGTTGATTGGACACGGAGCCTGAAAGTGAAGGGAAGGGTACAGAAAGAGGGATGGGGGAGAAAGTAAACAGAAAAAGAAGAGAACAAGAGACGTGAAGAATCCACTTCAAGACCTGTAAATAAAGCACAAACAAACAAAACAGGGAGAAAAGATACAACAGCAACAAACAGCATATGAATACACAACAGTTGTGATATTCTTCAAATGTATACGTATACACCAGTTCAAGAGAGTTCAGTGCCAACCACAGCCCCAGTCAATGTGTCTGAAAACACCTGAGTCCGTCTTTATGTGAGCACCTTGTGATCACCTGTGTGTATATATGCGTGCTTGTTTATGTAAGGTTTCTCTATTGAAACATTCAATAATAAGTTCGAGGAGCCACAGACCCGTCCCCAAGGCCCATGGAGGACGCGGAGGAGGTCCAGGCCCCAGACGTCCATAGGCCACCCAGGGCACGGACACCCCAGGGAGATCGCCGTCAGGGCAGTCGCTAAACTCTCCCCCAGAGGGCGCAGAGGCTCACCCCACGTGGGCCCCCCGGCAGTCGCCGCGCTAGAGCCCCTGGGGGGCCGTGGCTAGGAGCTCACAGGCACCGCCTGCAGCCGGCCATCCAGGGTAGATCTAGCCGGAACCAGAGACCCGAGACCCAGGAGCGAACCAGCCCCAGCAGAGGCCCGACCACCCCCGGGGGCCCAGATCCCACCAGGCCGCCACAGGAAGAAGAGCAGGCAGATGCCCCCAGCACCAGACCCCGAGACACCCCAGCACGCCACTGGAGAAAGGTACCACCAATGCCGAGGCGCAGCCAGGGAGGATAGTCTCTGCTGAGGAGGGTCTAGCATGTCAC
>SSNR01000010.1:866026-878695 GCA_006937965.1 Callopanchax toddi | reverse complement strand
ACCACACTCCTTGAGTCAATGGGGTTTATGCACGGTCACTTCCTGGTTGCGATAGACGCAGCCCCTCCCTTCCGGTTCAACGCTGTTCCCACACAAACTGGACAAAATTGATTTTTTTACCCGTTTTCTTCAAGACCTGCCGTGCATCACGGTAAACGATGTCCACCGGATTTTTGAAAAACACACAGAGACGTCTGTGAGCAAGCGGGTGAAGGACTTTAAGCTGTATATAACCAGCTTTATTCATGAAATTGAAGGTAAGCTAACAGCGTTAGCTCGTAGCTTCCATCATCAAAAAACAGTGAGACAAATCTATATAGCCGTGATCGTGGGCTCCAACTGCTTCCCAACTTTCAACTTTCTCTGGTCTAGCTGTATGTTATCAAACACCAAGTCTTCATTCACCAAAAGAATGGTTGTTCCAGTGAAATTACACACGAACGCCTCCTCCTTTAGCCTCCTCCGTTAGCCTCCTCCACTCGGCTCTTTGACTACTGTGCTGCAAAGTGTCGACTGCAGACACGGTGTGGTTAGAAATGATCACGTTTTCTCTTCTTAAGTTCACAATCCTTCCTTTTTGTAGTTATTTATTCAGTGGAAATGTGTGGAAACGGACTGATGAATTATATTCAGCTGATGCGGTACACAACGGAACACAGCAGTGTTCAGCTGTCGAGGCTTCCCGTCCGCTGATACTTATATGATGGCTTCATTTCTTAGTGCTATAATATATATATCATACTGTACTATACTAAACTATCACTCGTTTTGATTATAAACAATATCTTTAGCTGGAAATGCACTCTAACTCTGGAAATCTTCACGTTTCAAATGGAACCGGAAATGGTCCCGTGAGTTAATTTTAAACCGGAAGTTCTACTAAGTACTCTGTGCATAAAGCCCAGTGGAGGTTCCAAAAAAATGGAGAGAAACCTATCCCTTGTCATCACTTTGACCGGAAGATCTACAGACAACACGTGATTTTGCCTCCAGAAATCCTGGATAAAGGGCAGGGAGACTACGGACATGTAAAGCAGTAGCCCAAAAAATTTGTGGAGGTCTTCTACCTGCACGTCAACCCAGGTGTATTTCGTCCCCATGGCTGCGTTTTTTGCTGCATTTTTGTTGGTGTTGCTGCAGATCTTCACCATTTCAGTAGCAAAAAACAGCAGGAAGAGGTCTTTTGGAGTGTGGGGGATATCCGTGTTGACCTGCACACCTGGTGTTCTGGGCTGGAATCTGCTCACACCCAGCGCAGAGTCAACATCCTCCTCCATCTTCCATGGCTCAGGGGGGAGCTGGTCTGCTGTTTGGGCTGGCCCTGCCACTGGTGAAGTGAACCTATAAGAAAATATGAATAAATACATATTATAAATAATAAAAGCATCACTGTGCAAAAAAAAAAGAGTGCTAGGATATATTTAATATATATAATATATATAATTTAATATATATAATTAAAATATATATGCAGTATAGTCAATGGCTGTTTGTTGAAAGTCTAGGTGTTACCTGAGAGGTTCTGAGGGCATACACCGGATCACGGTGCTGCACTCTGTTCACCCTCCATAGACCGAAGGAGGTCGGCAGCCGCGGCGACATTCTGCAACCACCGTCTCTCCCCATCCGGGAGGCTGACGCGCAGTTTCGCTGGGAAAAGAAGAGACGGCCGCAGTCCTTTTATGTAGAGTTCAGCCATAACTTTCTTATACTCAGCCCACTTCTTCAGGATGTCAGCATTATAGTCTTCGTAAAAACGAAGCTTGTGCCCCCGATAATCCACCGTCCCACGCCTCCTCGCTTCCCTCAACACCAAGTCCTTAGTTTGGAAATGATGAAAGCATATAATCACCGTACGTGGACGCCCTGCTGGACCAGGTTTTGGGGCAAGGCTCTATCCAGCTCCGGTCACCAAATACCTCCACAAGAAGCTTGGAAGAAAAAACTGTTGGCTGCGGACCTTCAATGGACTCAGGTAAGCCGACGACTCGCAGATTCTGCCTCCTGCTTCTCCCCTTGAGGTCAGAAAGTTTAGACTTCAGCATTGCGTTGTCCTCCTGCAGGGTCGCACATGCCGTTTCAAGTTGTTCTAGGCGTTGGCTAACTTCCTCTGCATTATATTAGAGGTCGCTGATACGTTGCCCGTGCCCCGAGACATCGGTTTGAATTTTGTCCAGTTTGGTGTCCAATGTATCAAACGAGGATTTGAAGTCAGCACCAATCTTCTTTCGGAGATTATCAAGCATATCCGACACTTGCGCTGCGGTTAATGGCGTGCTAGCCCCATTAGCTGCGTTAACCTCTGCAGCGGAGCTTTCTGCTACCAAGTCCTTCTCCTTTTTGCTGCCTTTAGTCGATTTAGACATGGCTTCCAAACTCGTGATGTTATCTCTGGTATTAATGCCCAGGAACAAACAGGGTCACAAATTAAGGAAAGGTGAAGAAAGTACTAAAAAGAAATATTCTTGCAGGAGCCGGCAAACTGCACTCCTACGCCCTCGTCCCTCGACTTAACGATTTTGATTTGAAGGCTCTCCTGGTGACTTCGAGCTCTCTCGTGGTCCTTTACTGCCTTGAGTTTAAAATTATTAGTCCCCACCACAAAACTGTTTTGTTTTTTTTCTTTCATGTACTCCTGGCAAATTTATAACGGCATTTTCATTGTCAAACACATGGCAATCACGACCTGTCTGCCATTTAACGTTAAACTTCCTTCTCTTCATTTTGCGTGCTCTATCAACATTCTCATCTTCTGCTTCCTTCCTCTTCTCACCTCCTCCAGAAGTCTGTCCCAACCACTGCAGCATTTTCTGTAACTTCGCTGTCCAGCTCTGATAGCATTGCGTTTTCTGTCTTGTGGTGTCACGCTCTCGTAGTTGATTGGACCAGACTGCATAGACCAAAGTGTGCCTGCGCGCTGCAGCCAATCGTCATCAACATGCCCCGGATTAAGAAAGTAAAGTGTTCATGGGAAATGTAGGACGGAGGGGACATACACAAGGCCCAGAGCATCACCGGCCAAACTGGCTCGTTACTTTTCATCAGTACCCGCCAAAATGATTTTCAACCCACATTTGACGGGTGTTAATTCTGAACACTGGTTCTGTGGATTGGGAGGTGTGCTGGGTTTTAGAAATGTAAATAAAAATAATTTTCTGGGCTAGTTGTCAGATCTCCAGCTCTGACTGTGTCTGTGAGAACAGTCTGAACAACATGGAGACACATGTCCACACTCGGGGCTGTCTAAATAAAGAAAGGACATCATCATTGTACACTAGAGCATTCTCAAGGTTGAGTCTGAATTGAACCAACCCAACCAAAGACAGCATTCTGACTTCCTTTTTCAGATATGAACATTTACATGGGAAGGTCTTACTGAACTGGATCTACCCTCTCTGTGTATCTCACTCAGTGACAGCAAGACGACATTTGATTTATGGCTCTTATGATCTGAGCTTCACAAACAAACCAACTGAAATCAGGGGAGGAATGAGTAACGTCATTAATCAGTGAATGAAAGGAGGAGGGTAGCAGGATCAGGCTGGCTGAGAGGGAAATGTGTGGTGTAGTCCCACATCACATGAGTCAACCCTTAATTTGTGACAGAGCTCCACTTTGATTTGATCTTCTCAGCATGACTGAATGAGACAAAGGTGGCAGAGGATCAGTGAGCCTTAAAGGCAGGCGGCTGCTATGGTTTCATTCTGTGGAACAACTGCTGTGATTTCTCAACAGCTTGAATCCAGAGGTGGTTTAGTTATTTTAGGGCCCAAGGTGAAATGCAGAAATTAGGCCCCTCCACTTGTCTACCTTGGCATTTATTTTAAACCCATTCATATATAAGACCTGCTTTGTTGGAAAAAAGTATTGACCCCTTAAAAATTTCATCTGCTTTTGTTTATGTACCACACTTGAATTTTTCTGATAAGCAAACAAACTTCACTGAAAGACAAAGATAACACAAGTAAATATTAGAGGCAGTTTTCAAATGATTTCATTTTGTATGGAAAAAGCTTTCCTAACCAACCTGGCTTGTTGTGAGAAAGTAAACCCTACTTTTGTTAAATCATGAATGAACTGTGAACTATTTTATAATGGAAAGCTGAGCTTATATTCTTTAGCTTCAGTTATGGAAAAGGATAGGTTTATATGAGCTCTATACACTGCACGGAAAAGAGTGATGAGTTCAATTGACGGCAGAGAAGATGAAAATGACAGATTTAAGCTTCACTTAATTAACTTTCAACATTGTGAAATATAATTTCTGTACAACCAATGGAAGATCTGCAGTCACATTCTCACCCCTAAGTCAAGATCATGTCAGTGCAGGTTGAAGTCTGTCAGGGCTGCTCTTGTGTCAGATAAAGTTTTTGGTGCTCACGATCAGGAACTCTAGGTGTAGTCATGGATATAAGGAACCTCCGACTGTCCCTCACAGACCATTACAGGAGATCCTCCCTGTCCATCGCAGACCACTACAGGAGATCCTCCCTGTCCATGACAGACCACTACAGGAGATCCTCCCTGTCCATCGCAGACCATTACAGGAGATCCTTCCTGTCCCTCACAGACCATTACAGGAGATCCTCCCTGTCCATCGCAGACCACTACAGGAGATCCTCCCTGTCCATCGCAGACCACTACAGGAGATCCTTCCTGTCCATGACAGACCACTACAGGAGATCCTCCCTGTCCATCGCAGACCACTACAGGAGATCCTTCCTGTCCATCGCAGACCACTACAGGAGATCCTTCCTGTCCATCGCAGACCACTACAGGAGATCCTCCCTGTCCATCACAGACCACTACAGGAGATCCTTCCTGTCCATCACAGACCACTACAGGAGATCCTTCCTGTCCATCACAGACCACTACAGGAGATCCTTCCTGTCCATCACAGACCACTACAGGAGATCCTTCCTGTCCATCACAGACCACTACAGGAGATCCTTCCTGTCCATCACAGACCATTACAGGAGATCCTTCCTGTCCATCGCAGACCACTAGAGGAGATCCTTCCTGTCCCTCGCAGACCACTAGAGGAGATCCTTCCTGTCCCTCACAGACCACTAGAGGAGATCCTTCCTGTCCCTCACAGACCACTACAGGAGATCCTTCCTGTCCCTCACAGACCACTACAGGAGATCCTTCCTGTCCCTCACAGACCACTACAGGAGATCCTTCCTGTCCATCGCAGACCACTACAGGAGATCCTTCCTGTCCCTCACAGACCACTACAGGAGATCCTTCCTGTCCCTCACAGACCACTACAGGAGATCCTTCCTGTCCACAGCTAGAACCTGATAGAATGAATCTTTGGAGAAATGTAAATGATTTAGCGTTTGTTTTCCCTCTGGGATTAAAGTGTTTTAGATTTGATTTGCATGCATTTTATAATGTTTGATTTAAAATAACTAAATGGATGTTAAAACAAAAATGTTAGTTTTCTTGTAGCGCGGCTCACTTAGTAACAGTCTTGAGATTGACAAATGGAATGTATAACATGACTTGTTTTCACTTTCACAAGCTTGTTTAAGTAAAGCTGTAATGAATACTCACACAGTGTCAGAATAAATGAATACCTTTGCCTTGACAGGTTGCTAAAACTCTCAGGTTTTACATATTTTATATTTACTGTGAAAACACTTCAGAAAGACGAGAATCATGAGAACAATTCAGATCAGAAATGCTGTTTGTAAATCCTAGAATAGGAGCCCAGTCCATCAGGGTGATGGTTACTGAGTCAAACCACCAGACTCTGCTCTGACTCATTTTCTGTCCAGTTTCCTTCAGTAGTCATGCAGGTGACCCAGGTTGAGTAGAACTAACAGACAATAGATCCAGAAAGCACCTGGTGTGATTTATAATGTCATGCTTGTCAAAACCCTCCTGTGTGTCCTTCAGTCATCACTGAGCAAGGCCGGATTTAGCCAGCCCTACCAAGGGGGGCAGGTAGAATACCAGGGGGGGCAAGTCTGGGTGCGCTAAGAATTTTTGGGGTGTCACATCCCCCTAAACCCTAAAATGCATAGAAAACATGCTATCATTATTACAGTTCCTCTATCCATACATTTATCTTCTGCTTTGATTCATCCTGGCACTACCCTCTGCACTTACCCGGGCTTGGGACCGGCACCAAATAGGAAACTGGCTTGTTTCCTATTGGGGCTGCATTAATCTTTTTTTTTCTATTTATCTATCTAATTTCTTTTTTGTGTATTTGTTTGTCCGTTTTATTTCTTTATGGCTTACATAATGTATATCAGTCATTATACCATCAGTTGTTTGCTTTTTTGTGCAAAAGTCCTAACAACTCTGTCCATATCTAGGCCTGATTTTCTGGGATGTGCTTGTTTATTTCAATAAATTTGGGGTCTTTTGCCAGTGTGTAGTCAAAAGTAGGTATACCTGTACTGCACTGGGTACAGGGGGTTATGAGTTTGTGGTGAGTTGAGGAGTGATACCACCTGTCGAGCTCAATGATTTGGGTTCTGCGGCTAATGCCGTAGCATTGCTATTGCTAGGTTTAGCAACCAGAAATCTTCGCATGTCGTCTCGGTTCACTTCAAATCACAAATGAGAGCGATAGAGCGACAGAGAACGAAAACACTAACAACATGAGAGAAAGTAACCAAATAATTCCAGTGACCGACAGCAGAAGAAAACTCCAAACATTAGCTGAGCTCTGCTAACAGCAACGTGTCTGCATGCTATGCTGGGAGTCTGACGTGAGAAGACGGAGAGCAAAGGACGTGTAGCAACTAGCCACACCCTCCCTATGCAGTATGCATCTACCAATCAGTAGCTAATTAGTTAAGTAGTTTTTTCAGGTATCTGTACTTTAGTTTTTTTTTCTGGCGACTTTTTACTTCTACTCCCTACATTTTTGCACAAATATCTGTACTTTCTACTCCTTACATTTTCAAAATGGTCTTGTTACTTGTACACATAGCTCACATGCTGCACGTAGTATGTAAATAGATGTCACAAATACGTAAGTCGGAACAACAAAACAGAGGGGACATCTACGGTGCTGCGAGAAGGCGTCCGGAGGGAGCACAGTTTGAGACAGAACGAACGACACCAACAACATGGAAGACGGCAGATTTGGAGGAGCGATGCATGCATCATCCTTGGCCTTATTTAAAAGAACTTTTTAACGTTGTCGGCTCCAAGAACGATTCATGGCGAATGCGCTGTGTTTTGTGCCAGCCGAAAAACTACGAACTTCTGGCATTTAAGAATTTGTCATCAAATTTGAAGAAACACATACAGGTAAGCATGTTTTTTTCGCTGCTGCTGTGCTTTGAGGTTTTTTAGGGTCAAGAATGGAAAGAAGTTTACGTAGTTCAGAAGTCCCATGGCCTGAGTTTCTGTCCCGGCCATAATGCTCTGGAACCGTTTGTCCCACTCTGTTCTCCCAATTGATACTAAAAGAAAAATGTCTAATTTTAGAGTCTCAGAGCTCTGAACACAGATTGTGTGTGTGTGTGTGTGTGTGTGTGTGCACGCGCGTGTGTATGTCTAATGCTTTAAATGTAACACATGAGAGCTCTGCTATAGTAGTAATTTCTCAATTACCCTTTTAGAAAACCAGTTGGGAGATTTTATTTTAGGAGTTGCTGAACAAATACCGTAAACTTTTCTTCTTCAGCTTGTACTTTTCTGTGCCAAACTTTTTTGCTCTTCTCTTTGTTTGTGTAAAGGAAGCACACAAATCACCTGGAAAGATATAACGAACTAACATCACCCAGTCTGAAGTGGAAATGAACCACTGATGAAGGTCCAAACAAACTAAAATTGTGGGAAACCAAGAGAGTTTCACAAAAAAGTGTGAAGGATGCCATCATTAACTTTGTTGTACAAGGTCTGCACCCTCTCAGTGTTGTCGAACAGGAGGGTTTTAAAACTCTTGTGCATCACCTACAACCAGATGTGACCGTAATGTCTCGAGGCACCATAAAAAACAAAATTGAGAAAGAAAAATCTAAAGGCTGCTATGAGTGAGGTTGAGTACATTGCTACCACCACAGACTGGACCGCACACAGACGAAGTTTCATTGGTGTCACAGCACACTGGATAGAGCCTGAAACCATGGAAAGATGCTCTGCTGCACTAGCATGCAAACAGCTCAAAGGGTTGCACACATTTTCTGCAATTGCTGGTGCACTAAACGACATACAAACAGAATATAATAGAATTGGGGCGGCACTAGCTCAGTTGGGAGAGTGGCCGGTCTGGTAACCGGAGGGTCACCGGTTCGATCCCCAGCTCTGGCTGGGTTAGATTGTCGTTGTGTCCTTGGGCAAGACACTTCACCCACCTTGCCTGTGTGAATGTGAGTGTGAATGTTGGTGGTGGTCAGAAGGGCCGATGGCGCAGAATGGCAGCCTCGCTTCTGTCAGTCTGCCCCAGGGCAGCTGTGGCTACAGACACCTGTCGTAGTTTACCACCACCGGTGAGAATGACTGTGTGAATGAATAATGCAACTCTGTAAAGCGTCTTTGAGTGACCAAGAAAAGCGCTATATAAAACTGATGCATTATTATTATTATTATTATTATAACATCCATGATAAGATTGTTCGCACAACTACAGATAATGACTCTAATTTTATTAAAGCTTTTCGAGTCTATGGACAGCTGGATGATAAGAATGGAGAACCTTTTGGGGGGACAAGGCCAAATGAAACAGCAGGAAAAGATAACAGCGAGGATGAAGGGGAAAATGTAGATTTTGAGTTTGTTGAAGCTGGAGCCATGTTGGATGAAGATGATGGCCTAGAATACCAACTGTCAAAGCATCATCGCTGTGCCTGCCACCTCCTGAACTTGGTGTCAACAGTTGATGTCTCAGAAGCAAATGCTGACACTACCTACAAGAAACTCCCTCGTTCAGCATTTTCAAAGTGCTGGAGTCTATGGAACAAAAGTGGTAGATCCACCGCAGCTGCAGAGATAATTGCTGAATAATTCAACCTCCAGCTCTTGAGGCCAAACGAGACAAGGTGGAATTCTTTTTTTCTGTCCGTGGAGAGACTTGTCAGGATCATGAGAGAAGGAGATGAAGCCATTACAGCGGTGAGCAGTGCACTCAAAATACTACTTCACTTTTCTAGATTAGTGGCGGTAATGTGGCAATATAATTTATTAATGCATATTGCAATTTGTGCATGTATATGAAGTATGAACATAAATGAGAAGGAGACATGGAATAAAACAAGCCATGAGAGGACAGGCTTCTGGTGCAGAGAGAGCCAACTTACAACCTCCTCACAGATCTTTATTGCAGGCAGGGGGTCAGAGGGGGGAGGGAGGGAGAGTTGTTTTACATGTAGTGGGATTGAATCCACCCAGTGGTAATGGACTGACCTATGGTCTGCCAGGGGGCACTGCATAAAAGGAGGTGAGCCCAGTAGTGCCGAAGAGAAGTCTCTTCCGCTTTGTCCTGGCTCGACGTTCGGCCAAGTGGCGATGTTTGGAGGTGGCATGTGTACGGTATGTGGTTTATTCTGCTGCAGGGCAGTCGGTGATGGAGTTGGTGGTAACTCTCAGTTGTGTTTGGTAGTGATGTCACCGTTCACTCGGAGTGTCGGGTTTCTCCATCATCCCAGGTGGGCATAATTAATGGACTGAGGTACGTATAGCTCGTTGCTTCCTCATGTTGGTGGTACATTTTGGTACTCAGTCAGTGCGTTTACATGCAGTCTAGAAAACTAAATTATTGCCTTAAATCGGCTTTTAAAACTGCATGTAAACACATTAGTCCGGCTGAAGTCGAACTGAATCTAATCGAGCTAAAGCACCCAGATAATGCGGTTGTAGCTCGACTTCCTCCTTCATGTAAACAGCTTAGTCGAGCTAATGCTGTCTGGACGCTCCTCCTCCGAGAGTGACGACACCGTGGAAGTGGGAATACAAACCAATCAGTAGCGGTAAAAGACGATAGCAGCAAAAACAAACAGACAGCTTGCCAGGGCTGGGTACACGAAGACGCCCGATCAAATTTGTGACCGATAGAAACGTTTAAAACAAGAGTTTTTAAACGCTAAGAAAACAACCGACAGAAGACCGACAGGAAAGGGCGCATGGCGCCACCTATCGTAGTGGAGTGGAACAAACTTTATTTGAGAGTTCGGTTTTCTAACAGACATGTAAACTAGGATAAAGGCTCCCAGTTTATTAACATAAATTCGACCTAGACCTATCTAGCTCAACTTAGATGTGCATGTAAACGCACTGACTGGGGAACCCCTTCAGCTTCAGACATGGCTCCATGGTTTACACCAGGGACCAGTTGTTATCTCTGCGTGAACCAGCACTCCTGTGTCGAAAGGCCTGACATTCCCCCTGAGATACGGGAGAAAAGATGGGGATGCAGAGCAGGATGGAGGGTCCAGGAGAGGAAACGGAGGGACAGACCAGTCCTACCATCCATCATTATGGGAAATGTCCGATCTCTTCCCAATAAGATGGACGAGCTCACAGCACTGACCCGGCTCCAGAAGAAGTACAGAGAGAGCAGTCTGATGTGTTTTACTGAGACGTGGCTGAACGAGCTGACTGTGGACCCTATGGTTTCCTTGGAAGGATTTAAACTTGTGTGAGCTGGCAGGACAGTGGAGCAGAGTGGTAAGGGGAAAGGCGGGGGTCTGGCAGTGTTTATAAATGAGGGATGGTGCCATCCAGGACACATCACTGTAAAGGAGCAACTATGCACTAGAAACATTGAATTACTTGGAGTAGGTCTCCGGCCATATTACATCCTGAGGGAGTTTTCACATGTTACAATGTTTAATGTGTACATTCCTCCCTCAGCTGTTGCAGCAGATGCATGTGAGCAGCTTCTCAACTCTGTGTCCAACCTCCAGACGAAGCACCCCCAGGCTCTCCTTCTGATCAGTGGGGACTTTAATCACACCTCCCTCTCCTCTGCTCTCTCCACCTTTACTCAGTATGTTAAGTGCCACACCAGACAGAGGAAGACACTGAAACTGTATGCTAATGTCAAACACGCATACAGCTCTGCCCCTCTCCCCCCGCTCTGATCAAAATCTCGTTCATCTGCTCCCTGAACAGGTGAAGCTCCCTGAAGCTCCGCGTCTGAAGGTGTGGACTGAGGAAGCCAGTGAGAGACTGAGGGACTGTTTCCAGACCACAGACTGGGAGGCACTCTGTAGTCCTCATGGTGATGACATCGAACGCCTGACCCACTTTATCACAGACTACATGAACTTCTGTGTAGAGAACACCATACTAACATGGAGGGTACGGTGTTTCTCCAACAACAAGCCCTGGGTGGCCCCTGAGCTTAAAGCCCTGCTAAACAGGAAGAAGAGGGCTTTCATCTCACGGGACAGAGAAGAGCAGAGTCCAGAGAGAGCTGAAGTACAGCATCAGGTGGGCCAAGGACAGCTACAGGAGGAAACTGGAGGAGAACAACGCTCGTGATGTGTGGAGAGGTCTAAAACCATCACTGTACTTGGACAGGGTGGAGCTAGGAGGACTGCTGATGGAGATCAGATCTAGGCCAATGACTTGAATATGTTCTTTAACAGGTTTAGTCAAGTTTCCATGGCAGGGGTCGGTACGGTTTGGTTTGGATTGCTATTTTGTCCGTTTCCATTGTAAAACCTGTCCATACAACCAATCCGTACCGGTCCATTCATGGTCCTCTTGAGCTGGGGGTCCATGGAGTGAGTACGGTTAGGGCGGAGCTGTGTTGTAGGTCAAGATGTCCACTGATTGGGTGACAGAAAAACGTCACTGCTTGCGACAAGCCCCAAAAAAACCAACCCTAAATCTTGGACCGCTGTTTTTACCGTTGTTGTTTGTAGTCGAATCCATCCATCCATCCATTTTCTGTAGCCGCTTAGTCCTCCACAGAGGGTCGCGGGGCAGCTGGTGCCTATCTCCAGCGGTCAAGGGGCGAGAGGCGGGGGACACCCTGGACGGGTCGCCAGTCCATCGCAGGGCCACACAGAGACGAACGAGACAAACAACCACACACCCACTCACACCTAAGGACAATTTACCAGCCCAATTAGCCTGACAGTCATGTCTTTGGTCTGTGGGAGGAAACCGGAGTACCCGGAGGAAACCCACGCACGCACGGGGAGAACATGCAAACTCCACGCAGAGAGGCCGCAGAGCCGGGACGCGAACCCACGACCTCCTTGCTGCGAGGCAACAGTGCTAACCAGCTGCGCCACCATGCAGCCTGTAGTCGAATACGGTTGAGGAAAAATGCCAGCAAGTAGCCGCAGGGTTTGGAATGCCTCGGAGCTCCAGACATTCCTCACAATAGTCGGTGATAGCCGGATCCAGGATGAACTAGATGGTTCAACCCGAAATGAACGAGTGTTTAAAGAAGTCTCTCAGCGGATGGCAGCTGAGGGATTTGAACGAACGGTGGATCAGTGTTGGGTAAGCTTAAGAAATTAAAAGTACAGTATCGCAAAGGTAAGGACAGTAATGCCGGAGTGGGAATGGAAGGAGTACATGGACGTGGTACAACGCCATGGACGCTATTTATGCCCACAGACATGCGAACCAGGGCAGCGAGGCAGCCATGGACTCGGCAACCACACTCCTTGAGTCAATGGGGTTTATGCACGGTCACTTCCTGGTTGCGATAGACGCAGCCCCTCCCTTCCGGTTCAACGCTGT